>JAQFZE010003710.1:0-12185 GCA_034695245.1 Dicyrtomina saundersi
ATGTTGCCATAAAATCTATTTTATATTTTCTTAAAACACGTTTAAGAGTTGATTTTAAAAACCTCCCATATCCGGATTCCGGATATTCTCGTATCCGGATGGGGTCTGTTCCCAATTAATCCGGATACGGGAGGGGTTACTGTACTCCATTCAACATATAACATAAAGAAATATCTGTAATTCTATTATTTTTCATTGCAGCTGATGATCTCACAAAGAGTTTTGCATGCCAAAAAGAATTTCCCACATGGAATAGCTTCAAGAAACATTTTCATACTCTACGACACAATGTCAAAAATATAGACCTCCAAAACCATGTATTTCAACCAAAGTTTAATGTACAATCAACGCCATTTGAGAATCGAGCCTTCTCTTGTTCTCATGAAAAACAAGGACCCCTAGTAACGTCCACGGCCACCACAGAGTACAATGGCAATGACAGTACCATAAATTTGAAGGAACAAAATATAAATTCCCAAAAAATTAAAACTCCAATACGAGTCAAAAATACGCTAGAAAATCCGGAAATTAGGCAAATGCGTAACATGATATCCTCAATTTTTGAACCTAGAATCTCCATCCCGCTCCATCCTCTTCTACATAAAAGCCAAAGAAGAAAAAATGTTATAGTTGAGAATCAATCGACCAACTTACTACTCACTCCAATGCTAAAAAAACCAACGACAAAAACTTCAAGAACAGTAGCTTCTTCTCCCTTGGATATGGGTGCCACAAGTAGTAGTAACATTATTAGTAATAATGATAATACGGATAGACTAGGAGTTTATGATTTTAACTTGAATGATGCAGACTCAGAATGGGGTACGACATACAAACCAATTTCAAAAAAAGTTAAATTAGCTTTTTCAAAACTGCCGTCGTATGTGGAGGCACCATTACAGACAGAATCTGAAGTAGAAGCGGCTACTACTGTTAATCCAAATCCAAATAATATTGTAACATTACCCCCGACTCCCCCGACAATGAAAAGTAGGACCAAAACAGGAACAACTCCTTCGGCCCCACAACTTCCGCTTCCACCTCGAACAGCACCAGCGGCAAAAACTACTGCAACAACCCACATCACAGAGCAATTCGAAACAAGTTTGCCAAGAACGAAACCAAACCGGTTGAACCGTGTCACTTTTGACTTTGTGCCGGAACAAGAATTACATACCGAGGCAGAGACAGAGAATGAATATAATAGTATAAATAATGAAGTAATACTTGAACTAGAAGAAAATCCAACATCAGTACAATTTGAAATAGGAGCTGCGTCTGCCGATGAGTCTACATTAGCACAGGAACCACCTCAACCACCAGCACAGGGGTTCTCCAACTTATTTCAAGGGGAATGTCCCTGGTCAGTTGTAACCATGGTTTATGAAGAGAATGGTAACGTCTATGCTGAATACTCATATTCTGAATGAATTTGTAATTTGCTTAAATATAAACTGCATCAATAATCCAATGCTTTATTTTTAGCTTTAAAATTTCTTAATTTATTTAAGGGAAGGTAGTGGTTAAACACGAATACATGAACTCCAGCATACTCCACAGTTTGCAATTATTGCTTCTGTTAAATAAGTTTAAAATAGTATAGATTACATCTATATGTGTGACAATACACAAATTATCCTTCCGTAAAATGATACATCTTCTCACAATAAAAATAAAAATAGAGTATAATAATACCTATATAGTAATAATCTTGTGAAAATGTTTTCTTCTTCCAAAAAGTGTTATATCCTGCAAATCATAATAATTGCCTATTCAAAGGAGATTTCTTGAAGAACGCTCAAACTGTGACACATTTTAAATCTCTGTTCCACGGTAAAGGACTTTTATTCCCATGAACAGTGTGAGAAGGATTTTTCTAAAAATCCTGTCTTTATGTATGCAAAATTACTCCCAGTTACCTTTATTCAAGTTGCAAAATCAATTTTAAAGCCAACAAAGTTTCTTAAGTTGTCATCGCCTACAGATAATACTTACTATGCTTTTGTAAAGACAAGACAAAAATCTCAATTAATTAGGATTATGGAGGGACATGCTTTTAAACAAAAGGCCATCATTGCAAATTTTTCATCGCATTAAAAGTGCACTTATTATAATTTGAATACACAAATAAAAAGACTCCAAATTAAATACTCGGGCAGTCCGTGGGAAAGAATGGCCATGTTTGTGTATGTATAATAGTAATATTCTTAAAAAAGAAAAATTCAAATTTTTATAGAAAATCATACGAGCAATAAATGCAATTTAACTTTGTAAAATGCTGTATTAATTCTTTTAAAATCCGGGATGTAAATTTTAGCTACGCAATGCTATATGGAGCATGCCCTTGAAACATGAATAAATTGAACTGAATAAAAGCAGTTACTTGTAGTGCCCCATTATTTCCGTAAATAATCTATTTCATTGCTTTTGTATTGATTTTGTGTTTAAGGCTTTTATTCTGGTTGCTTCACTGGTTCGACTTAAGTAAATAATATAACAAGTTCAGAGAATGCTTGAACTGGAGTAGCTGTAAGTAGGTATTTTTAGATAGCTTTTGAAGTGAAAACGGCAAAACGGTAACGGTAACGGTGCGTAGTGGTGCGGAGCACGAATTTGGGTATACTGAAAAGTGATGACTGTATGTCTGTAGATTTAGTTGGTGCCAGTGTGCGAACGGCGCATATTTTGAATTGATCTCTTATTGACTTTTTTGAACAAGATAAATAAATAAGATAAGATAAAAATAAATAAATAATAAACAAGTTAAATTCACAGTTTCCGATTTCTTCAGGTTGACAGAAGCCTTTCCAGCGAATGCTAACATTTGACATTACACTTTCTCTTGTGCATTATTTCAAATCTAGTCAAGACAGTTTTTACTGTCATTTGCTGCCACTTGCACATGTGATCTTACGAGTCGAGTCGTCAGTCGTAGATTCGAGTAAGTAGTATTTCAACCCATCTTACATCTTATAACGTATATACAGGCAACAGGCTCGTTAAATGCTTGAAAGTATTTCTAAAGCACAACTTATAGTTTATACAATTAAAAATAGGTAGAAATTATATTATTCAGAGCATGAAGTATTCCAAATGCGAGTAAATGCGCAAGCTTTACCTTTTAATTGTGGAAAATTATCTGTATTAATTTTGTTTGTATCGGCTTCAAGTAGTCCAAAATATGGAAATATATAATTACGTGAATATTTTTATTTCCTGAAGCTTGAATGTCAATGTTGAGTTTTGCGTTCAAAGTCGAAGTCAGTACGTCAAATATTATTTACAAAAGCTAAGAAGTTTAACTTATTATAGAAATTACCTATGTTTAGAAATAAATAAATAAACAGGTTTGTGTAATTTCGTTGTGTAACTGGTGACTGGTGACTCATTGATCTGAATATCATCTTAATCCAAATCTTTCAACTTAATCAGAAGTAAACAGCGGGTTAGTTAACTAATTTATACAGTTGTGTTGTTACCCCAGGCTTATTTATAATTGTAAATTGTGGTTTATGTTCAGATATTTAATATTTAGTTTCGAAATCATATATTATGATATCACGTATCAGTCATCTGCTATGCTCAGATGTCAGAATAAGTCGGAAGCCCGTAACTAAAATAAGTTGAGTTTGTAGTTAAGTTTGTAGGGCAAAGTTGAAAGTGCAAACAAGAAGAGAATAAAATAGAAACAAACAAAAACTAGTATTGCAAATGGTTTAAGTAGTACAAACTATAACATACCGTCTATCTCCTAGTAATCCCTGGTGCTCAATTAATTACCGGGTCTCGATTAGCAACCGTAATGTATTTACAATATACCTGGTCTCGATTATTTACCGGTTGCCTTGGGCCATTATAAGTTGTTAACATCCGGGGGGATTAATCAGGGGAGCATCAAGTTTGCAGTCACGCAGTCATACTGGTGTTCTTTTAAACATGGTATGACCCTTAACAGAATTTGAGGTTTGGAATTTTATTTTTAATCCACTCTAAGTACTTTACAATTAAGTAGGGTGTGAGTGCGGATAATTGTGGCCGGTGTTCTAATGGTGGCCGCCTGACTAAATTCGTAGTAGTTGAAAACTGTTGAATCTCAAACTTGCAGAATAAGTATATCTAGATTGAAAGTCAAACGTTACAATCAAAATTACATTCTTCGTTTACATCCACTCGGTTTAGATACGCAGTCGGTGGCCACTATTAGAACAACGGCCGCAGAGAGATAGTAAAATTTTATTTACAACTGGCGCACTATTACGCTTGCCATTAAGACACAGTAAAAACAAAACACATTATTTACAAGGTAATTATGATTTTTGTATAACAAACAATAACATTATTTTAAATGATCAACTTGAAATCAACTTTGAGATAAATTCATATTATATAAATGATTATGTGCAATTCTCACATTCTCACCCTATAGTATTTAAAATTACAATTATAACTACCTACATCAAAGCGTGCAGCAATTGCAACTTTTAGGAGACGCAATAAAGGCTGGAGCGATGTATGTATGCCATAATAATATTTACATTTATATTTATATTTCCATGTAATGGTAATGAAATGTATTACTTTGAACTTTGGTGAGGACCTTTTGTAAGATCTTGCGTAACGAGCATGAAATTTCGAAATCCTCATATTTTAAATATTTCCTAATTTACTTTACAAACCTCCACTTTGTAAATACAAGCTACATGCTATAAATAAATGAGAAAACGATATAATGATTCATCAATAACTAATGCAAGTAGAATAAAGTGGAAGCTGTTAATATATTTCCAAAGTTTCATTGGCTCGTAGTGCTGCTATACTTTCCAGATACTTTAGACCTACGCATGTACAAGGTACAATTAATTATGCTAGGATAATAATTATGTATAGTGTAGTAATAGCGTCTGCTATAGAGGTGAGTTATGTAGTTGGGCATAAAACTTATGCAAATTCCATTCAAATTAGTCACGTTTTAATTCTGCGATAGAGTCCTGCTAGCTTATTATTAAGATAAAGAAAGGGAAAAGATATGTAAACATAACTCGAGAAAGATAATTATTATTCAGTGAGAGTCACTCGCTCGCATTCAGCCGTAATTGAATATTGACCCAAACCTAGAAAGGCACCTATAGTTACACTTTAATATTTTAGAATTTTGTACTAGGTAAGATTTGTGTTAGGTTGGGTAATTATTTGTATTAATTGCATTATTATTGGGATCCATTGTTTTAAGGACACTGACCGATCGATTGCGAGACAATAGAAAATCTAGAGTATGAGTAATAACCGCATAATAAATCAGTGTTTTTTTTATTCATCCAAAGAAGGGGATGGACCCCGTCACCGGCACCTCAACTGTGTACCTAGTATGTATGTATGTAGGCATTAATGCACATAATATTTAATACAATATTACTGCTAATACATGAGTGCAGCTAATTCCTTCATAGGTCACATAGTACAATTATACAATAATTCGTGCTTACATAATTCAGTAATATTCTGATTATATTAAAGGGCAGAATACACTAATACACTGTATACTACGCATAGCAAGTGATGATAATAAAGCAGAAATGTGAGGCGGTTGGTTAGATGTTAGATTATTCTTGTGGGCATCAGATTATTATTCACATGGAAGAGTTTGTTCTACGATTACGATGCTCATAATGTAATTGGTAACTCAATAACTGTGTAAGTAGTTCAGTGCAAAAGTAGCTATATAAGGTTGGTATTATTCTCTCACTAAAACTATATGGGCTAGACTATTTAACTATAGTTATACTCTATACTAATTAACTATACACATTTTGAATAAAGTTCTATAACGTGGACGTTGTCCAGTTCCAGTCATGTTTTCTTACCAACTACATAACACTGAGTGAATACATTGGTCAAAGTAGGAGTTTGCCTCTAGACTAGAAACGTACAGTGCTATCTACTAATTGTATTGAATTATCAATGCATGTACTATTATATTTGTGGAGTGGGAATATAGAGGTGATATACTGTCAACTGTGCGTGTAGTTAATGGTTTATTCAACCCTTTAAAATTAAAAACCACAACGATCCTCGTGTCAAGCATCAAGTGGAAATTAATTAGGTATATATATGATAACTGTTTCGTTCTTTGAAATTTAAGATGATTTCCATTTGGATGGCTGGAGCTGGAGAGGATAGATACTGATAGTCTGGAATAAGAGCATCCGTTTCGTCTCAAGAATAATTTATAACAGCTTTTTCCTTGTGTGAAAGGAAATTATTGGGATAGCTATTCAACATTCAATCATTTTTATAGTGTCTGTCGCCTGTCGAGCTGTGTATTGTCTCTCATTCCTACCGAAATTACAGGGAGGCTACACAAAAATACATCAAATAAAACTCCCTATTGACTTAGTCACTGCTTTTAGATGTGAATGCTTTACGTAAAGTTAATCCCATTCGAATTCAGTTTACATGATTACAACTGCCACTCCCTTTTACAAATTTAAGAAGTACTGCTACTTCTGCTGCTGGAAGTAACACAAGTACAAGGACCCTTTTGACGGGTGAAGCTACCAAAAGGTGTGTAAAATGTAAATTAATTTTTTATTGGATTTTGTGCTATTAAAAAGTAATAGTGGATAGATATTATTATTATGTTTTGTTGTTAACACTTGTTGTTTTACCACAGAGAAATTCTAAAAAGAAGTATATACATATTAATTAATAATGTGGATTAAAAGCTATCAATATTTTTTGCTTGCTGCCCCGGAGCAGCATATATAAATACTCACACGGTTTTATACAAACACTGCACTGGGTTGTGACGGGAAACTTGTTTTTATGCTTGTTATTATGTACATTGACACTTGACGTGGAATACATATCTTTAACTCATAGTTGATGTTGATAGTTAAAATACAACTCAACAAGTATGAATTCACGCTACTAGAAGTATTCCCATAAGCCTGGTTATTCTGACTCTGATCTACAACTTTGTAACGTTGTAAGGGTGTAACTTACTGTCTGTATTCGTGACACGTCTCTAATCACACGCAAGTCAAGCCTGCGTTTTTATTCCACATAATTAATAATTAAACAATCCCACGATGTTTGGTGTACACAACTATATTTTCCACAATAGTTACAAAATAAAATAATGACCCAGTTATTTTTTTTTGTGCTTATAAACTCGTTTTAAATTTCTTGTAAATTAAGTATGAGAACCAGCTTAACTAATTGTTTGATTGTTATCGCGCGGAATAAAGCTCAACTTGAAGTAGGTATGGGTAGATATTTAATTTTACAAAATTGTAAAATCCATACCTAGGTATACTCTCATTCACACTAGCGCGTGGATACTTCCACTGGAAGTTGATGCTTAACTATAACGATAAATTAATGTAGACTGTCTTCCAGTTTCCCGGTTCTCATGGATTGGAATAAGAAACTTTGAATACACATAAAATATCAACTTCAAATTGAGAAATCTATCACTCAATATTCAGTTGTCTTCAGAACTAGAACTCTACTAAATTATTGTGAACCTAAGTTGTGTGTGGTATAACTCGGGGGGAAAGTAAAAATACAAATAAAAATAAGTTATTATATTTATACTATTTTACATTTTATTCCTATGTTATTACACATGTAATCACAGGGTTTTTTCTTACCAGAAAAGTGTAGCTAGAAAATTTGTCTGCCTTAAAAATTTCGTATTTAGAACATTTTTAATTTTTTTAAATATGCAATTAGAACATTTTGCGATTGTCCAAAACTTATAATTAAGCAATTTTGCACTTTTCGAACATTCGTGATGAGGGGTACTTTTCGATTTTACAAAATGTCTGGAATATTATTGGATTTTCCAAAAACTTATAATTATTAGGACATTTCGTAGTTTCCAGTCTTCCAGAAATTCCTAATTAGAATACTTTTCACATTACTAACATGCAACTATTACTGAATTTTACACTTTTCAAAAAATAAGGACACAAAAAAGTTGCGCGTAATTTATAAAAAATTGTAATTATTAAGATGCAGTTTTTTTACACCGAATTTTGGAGTCTCTAAGAATGTGTATTTACTATTATTTAGTGTGTGGGAAAGTTCTACAGACACTTTGATTGTGATTACCTTACTTAAATTTTGTGAGAAATTGAAAAATATTAAATATAGGAAAATTTGCTTGTGAAATTTGAGATAGAGAATAGGGGTATTGTAATTAATGTGTATAAAACGGTCTGTCCATTCACTTGTTCTTCTGTACTACAAATGAATCGACCTTTCAAGTAATTAATTTTTTATTTCTCGTGTCTAGGATGTGGAAAATTGTCTTTGCCTTTCCCGTGATCTTTTTGGTGCGTCATTGGAGACTTGTCGTGAATGTCATTAGAACTTTCCCAAGGGATATAAAGTGAGTGACTCTATTTCACATGCTAGAAAAAGTTGGCATTACTTAGTAATTACAATTTTTTGCCCTATACAAAATTATGCATTAATAGGCAGATCTTTGGTAATGTGCCAGTCATTATTTTTGATATTGTAATGTATATAAGTATCTCAAAAATTATTAAATGTTTACTGTGAAATCCAAGCAAATTATCGATTTCTAAAATATTATTGGGTTCAATGATAGCTTCAAAAATTTGTAATTAACTATTTTAATACGATGTAACTTTGTATATTTCAGAGGCATTAGTCGTTTCATAACTTCGAGCAGAGAACTTACTAAGTACCAAAAGTGTGGAGAATCTCTTGTAGATGAATTTAACCGAACAGTGAAAAAATATCCATCCAAAGTCTGCTTTGTGTTCGAGAATAAAGAATGGACATTTCAAGAGGTAACTTAAGCATAACAACTTATTACTACCAGAAATCAATAGCGGACCCCAAATATTTGTTTGAACCCTTGATTTAAAGGCAACTTGATTTAAGTGCCCAAATGTTTCGCAAAGTTCAAAATGTGTTCATGGGTTACACCTTGTAATAACTCCCCGACTTAATCCGCCACTCCAAAGTGAAGGCTTTGGCAATGAAATTGCTCCAGTTTTCTCAAAATTACGTAGTCTATTATGTGCATGTTTTGAGCTGCGCAAGATAACGTTTACATCAAAATTAAATATTATAAACATATCAACTCATTAAATTTTTACCTTTAAATTTAGAATATTGTATCGTGCGTGTCTATAATTTCCATGTTTTGTTTTGCAATTTAAATAGGTATGGGAGCTGAGCAATCAATTTGGGAATTATTTTCTCAGCCAAGGTTACAAAAAAGGAGATGTAGTCGCTTTATATATGGAGAATTGTCCACAATATATTTGCATTTGGATGGGCATGAGCAAGGTAATTTCTAACAGACAAAAATTCAATACACTTTTGAGCTAAAACTAGGTTGCATGTTACTCACGTATTTCCCATATATTAAAATTGAATAACAAAGATCTGTTTTCCCAATAGATTGGAGTAGTAACTTGCCTGCTAAATTCAAATTTACGTCTCAAGCCTTTAACACACTCATTAAATGCTTCAAATTGCAAAGCAATCATTTATGATGAAGTCCTTTCCCAAGGTAATTTGTAAAATACATGAAGAATCACACTATCAGCTTTCTATTCAATATACCTAGACTATGACCTAACCTGTTTGGTAGATGTAACAATATTAATTTACTTCTTAAAAATCCTTAATGTACTTTAATTTTCTATGATTTTCATTTTTAGCTATTTCAGAAGTTGTAGAGAATGAAGCGATGATGCTGTTTTCATTTGACACAGAATGTAGTGATAATGCAGAGTCATTAATTTCAAAGCCGAGACCGCGGCTGTCCAGTCAAACTGAAAGTTTAAAGCTTTTAGAACAGCGTTCTACTAATTTAAGTGAGGTATTAAAGGGGACGGCAGTGCCGAAAACGGAGCCTGACGTTCAGACAGTGAACAGGCAAACTTTTACAGATACTCTCTTTTGCGTCTACACCTCTGGGACAACGGGGTTGCCAAAGGCAGCAATTATCAGGCACTCGAGGTGCGTTTTCTATAAATATCGTATTAAATTAAACCAACTTTCATGTAGCTCTAACGTGATGTTGCACTTGACGCTTTTCATGCAAGTTTGGAATAGTCAAGTTAAAATGGATATTATCTTTTAATATTTTGGATTGTTTGACATTGTATTTTATAAATATTAAACCAGGGTTTAGGCTTTCTAAAAACGTAATAACGTGTAGTTTGGAGCTTTACTTTTTACCTGCATTTTTATCGTCAAGAAAGACATGAACACCGTTAACTGGGCACCTTCTAACATTTTACAACACGTTCTTTGCAGCAATTTACTGTATTTAGCATAATTTAAATACTTCTATAAAAAATGTAATCTGAAATGTATTTATTTCTAAATATTTTATTTTAAATAAATAGGTTTCTTGGAGCTACAATCTTGTGTCATCGATTAAATGCCATAAGTCCCAGTGACGTCGTGTACACTACCCTTCCGCTTTTTCACACATCCGCGGAATTTCTAGGGGTTGGACATGCTCTCATGTTTGGCAATACTGTAATTATTCGGAAAAAATTTTCCGCCACAGCTTTCTGGAAGGATTGTATTGATCATAAAGTTACCGTTGCTCTCCACATTGGAGAAATCTGTCGCTATTTACTCAATCAGTCAGTGACACCAGAAGAAACCCAGCATCAAGTCCGGCTCATGTTTGGTAATGGCTTACGACCCGAAATATGGAGGGAATTCGTCTCAAGATTTAAAATTCCACAAATCTCTGAATTCTATGCCTCCACTGAGGGAAACTGTAACATGCTTAATTTTGATAATCGCGTCGGCGCAGTTGGGTTTGTTCCAATTTTACTTTACAAACTCTATCCTGTTGGACTTTTCAAAATTGTGGAAGAAACAGGGGAGATCATAAGGAATCCGAAAACTGGGCTCGGAATTCAGTGTGGACCTAATGAGCCCGGGGAATTATTGGGGAAAATCGTCAAGGGGAGTCCAATTAGGGAGTTTAATGGCTACGCCATGGACTTGAAACAAACGGAGAAAAAAATTGCTTCGAGTGTGTTTTCGAAAGGAGACTCTGCATTTCGAACAGGTTTTCTATTTTCCATTGTAATAAAACCTTATATCATTCAAGCATGCATTTAATTTTATATCATAAAATATTGCCTTCCATGGAGAAACAAATGACAGACTTCCAGTGTGATACAAAATGGATGATGGTTAATGGTATTTCACTTGTCTGTGTGTTGTGTACTTTGCAGGTGACTACTTAGTCATGGATGACCTCGGGTATTTCTATTTCAAAGATCGAACCGGTGACACATTTAGGTGGAAAGGGGAAAATGTGTCTACGACTGAAGTAGAATCCGTCATCAGTGGCATCTGTGGGTTAAAAGATGGTGGGGTCTGTGTCTTCGGCGTTGGAATTCCTGGGACTGATGGAAAATGTGGAATGGCAGCCATTGCAGATCCAAATAATACTCTTGATTTCAGCAAATTGGCGGATGAAATCAGAGTTGCATTGCCCTCATACGCACGCCCTTTGTTCTTACGTATTTTAAAGAAACTTGAAACAACAGGTACGGATATAAATACTTTATTCATCTGCCCTTTTAGAGTTATGCAAACTAAATAAAAGTTTTTCATACTTTACACAACTTACGTAGCATAAATATTTTACTTTTGAAAGTGTTAAAATCATTTAACTGAAAATAATATTGTTTTTATTTCTTTCAGGCACACATAAAATTAAAAAGTTTGATCTTCAAAAAGAAGGTTTTGATGTGACAAAAATTACAAATCCTATATATTTCTACAGTAATGGAAGTTACGTTCGCTTGGATGAAGATTTATGTTTGAAAATCGTTCAAAATAAAATTAGACTTTAGATCCAAACCATTTATATAATGTTTGTTTACCACCTGCTTTTTGTGTATACCCAATAAAATGTTTTTAAACAATTTCAAAAATCTACGCCATCAGATGATATATGTGTGGCACAACATGCACTATTATACCTACTGTTATGATTTATTTAGTATTATCAGTAATACCCCAAGTATTACGTTACGTTAATACTTGTTAGCATAATATAATCGTTACCTTAGATTTTTTCAGTTTAAGTTTTCACATCATTTTTGTTTTAAAGCGAATTTGTTTATATTGAAAATCCTGTTTATTTTCAAACTCAAAAATAT
>JAQFZE010003711.1:0-12185 GCA_034695245.1 Dicyrtomina saundersi
AAGCCCTTTAAAAATTAAAAAAACGGGTATTTTGTTTTTGGCCTCCGACGCATACAAACAATTTTAGGCGGAATTTTTAAAAACAGTAACGGTTTTTTTTAAATAAATGGCAAACGTTTGTCGATAAACTCTTCCCTTTTGCGTTATTTGGAATCTACAAGTTATTAGCTTTCGAATGGTATATCACACGTTGAAATTGGCTAGGTTTCTCAAAAGTGTGAAAAATCCGGTAAATTATGTAGATAGGTAGGAATTAGACACCTTCAAACTCATCGTCATCTAACTCAATCACAATCACATCAACAAATGCATCAACATCATCATCGTCATTGTATGGTTCCTCAAGCAAAATTAATTCAGACTTTTTCTCTACTGCTTAGCTGATGGGAACTGAAATCAAATGAAATGCAATTATATTCTAAATTGTAGATTATACTACTCAGTTGAAATTTGGAAATAGCGGGCATTTCCATGCCACAGTTGTAGAAAAGCGCGAGAAGATGTGGCGATATGAACTGTACTTGGTACATCTCGCAAAATTCCCAAAATTCCCAGAATTCCCAATTCCAAAATTCCAGGAATATAGGGAATTCCCTGCAGGGAATATAATGGGAATTCCCTCAAAATTCCCTTTCACCAAAATTCCCAAAATTCCCAAAGTTCCCTCCCTCCCAAAGTTCCCGAATTCCCAGGGAATTTTGAACGGGCCTACCCTACTCTCAACATTCTTAAGCCTTAGAGCCCTTGGCCCGCCATTTGAGTCAACTCCCACAGCCCTCCCTAAATTCCCTGTTTCTTTCTCCCAGCTAAACCTCATTCTCCGCAAAAATAGCGAATCCATCTGTTCCCATTTGTGAACAAGCCCAGAGACGTGACTGTGGTGAAGAACGTGGTCAAAATTGTGTTTGAAGATGGCTCTTTTCTCAAGCGTAATCCCGCATGGGATGAAATAGGTAGACGTTGGTGATTGAATTACTAAAGCCCGTCCAGCTCTATCTTTAAAATTTCGATGAACATTGTACTCACCCATACCTTTCCAGGAAATACATGCAAAATTTCCACTGTAAGCTTTATTCATGCAATCGTACGGATCTGGAATGAGCTCCATTCGTTGAAAGATTTTCATATAAAAGGCTTCTGTCGAGGACTGAAATACAGAAAAGGCAGCACCTTTCAAATATAAGAGACCCCATGAAAATTCTGGTGAGAAGGAGAGCTCCACAAAGTTTGGCACCATTAATATTTTGATAAAAGTCTAGAAAAAGTGGCGCTATTTTCAAATCTAGTATTTTTGGCGCGCCACTATTGCAGTAGAAGCAGACTGTTTTTAGTTTATATTCGCTCCCAGGAAGTTGCTGAAGGCCAAGTGTGTCCCGCCTGTGTTTTGAATTTGAACTAGAAGCTTGTATTTGATTTTGGCGCCGAATTCGAGAGACAATATAAGCGCTTTCCCAAGCTCCTTTCTTGCAACAAATATGTAATGATTTACTTCTTTTTTTGAAATTTCAAATTGGTTTGGGGTCAAAAAATGAAAGAGCGTTTGGAAATAGGCGGGACTGTTTGAACTTGAAGTTTGCAGGGTTGCTATCACTAACGCACAATTTAAACTGTGCCGGCGAACGTTGCCAAATTTTGTAAAGTATTTGTTAACACGGTCAGGTATTTTTACATCTTTAGACATTTTAAGAAATTTGTGGGAGTTTTCAAGATTTAGGTGAATGTTGTAAAAATCAATTTTATTTTCATTCCAGATGTTTTCATTGTAAGTACTGTAGATTATTGTGCTATCTCTGAGTAAAAGTATGTTACATTTTGGAAAATATTTCTTTATAGTGTGCAAAATAAAATTAGAAATAACTGAGGATTGTTTATCACTGTCTCTAACAGAGATTTCAGAATTAGCTTTTTCAAAACTTACAACACAAGTTAAACATTATTGTAGTAGAATTAAAATTAACGGAAATAACCCACTATGTCTTTTACACATGTCACGTGTTACGGAGCTTAAACTCATTTTGAAAAACTTAAACACAAAAACAAATGAAGCAACGACAGTTCAAAAATCAGCAAGATATTGTAATTTGGTTCCGTACAACTGCTACTATCCTGATCCTGTTCAAATCTAAAAACGAATGAATAATTTTGTTGTTATTATTCGAAACAAAAAAGCCGTGTTATTAAAGAATGCAAACAAACCAATTAATTTTGAAATATTGTTGTGCTCAGTCAATGTAACAGAGCCCACAAAACAAACATAGACAAAACTAAATTAGGTGTAGAATTTTTTTTGTGTCATCAGGGCCGGCCGAAGGAGATGCTTTAAGGTTTGGGCTTCAATTTGATTCCATACAAAAAACACTATTTAAATTCTATCTGCTGGTTTTCTTTTGGTAAACTTTTTGTATTTAAATGCTTTAGAAAACTGCTTTAAATTTTTTGGTTTACTTTATTCAGACAAGTTTAAAAATGTTATATTTTCATGTTTATTTTGGAAAGTCTTTAATGTTTTATTTTTTAACATTATTAAAACTTGCAAAACTTTAGATTTGCATGTTTTGGAAGTGTCTCAAAAAATAAATTTGCATGTTTTTGAAATGTCCAAAAAAATTTATTCGCAAGTTTTTGAAGTATCTGAAAAATTTTATTTGCATGTTTTTGAAGTGTATGAAAAATTTTATTTGCATGTTTTTTAAAATTCAAATGCTGTATTTTATATATATTTTTAAAGAGTGGTAAATTTTCAATGTAGGTACATATTATATTCTTTGAAATTTCAGGTTGCAGTTGTGGGGGCCGTCTGCGCTGGCAGCATTTTACGGCCCTG
This sequence comes from Dicyrtomina saundersi, assembly GCA_034695245.1. Lineage (NCBI taxonomy): Eukaryota > Metazoa > Arthropoda > Collembola > Symphypleona > Dicyrtomidae > Dicyrtomina > Dicyrtomina saundersi. The sequence goes on from JAQFZE010003711.1 coordinate 2,825, forward strand.
TCGTACGTCACAAGATCTTGACTATATAAAACAAGTAAAGTCAAGGAACAATTACACTTAAGCACTGGGCTGTTTGTAACTTTGACGAAGCCGAAAAAGACAGGAAATGTAATCAAGTTGTCAAATATAATTATTATCTAACGATTAGTTTCGTAATTTTTAAAAGAGAAAAGAACTATATTTATTAGTACAGTACTTGAGCTAAATTCTATAGTTAATTTTGCCTAATTTCGTGAACTATTAATAAATTAAAAAATTATCATGAATTATCATTATCTTATAGTTATTTTTGTAATTAGGTTTATTAGGTTAATTAAAAGTATACTTTACAGAACACTTAGATGATTTAATCGTAATGACCTTAAATTGACCTATGTATATTCATTTGTAGCTGAAAACAATATCCACTATCTACTAAAATATTGAAACGTCTTTAAAATATTAAATAGAACATTTCGGACTTTTCAAAAACATTTAGATATGTACAACATTTTGCACTTTTTAAAAACATCTAAATAGAACATATATATAGCAAATATAAAAATTTGCAATTTTCAGAGTCATACTAATAAACAATTTGGCGCTTTTCAAAAACAAGTAGGTAAATAGAATATATATTTGCATTATTTTTTCATAACAAGAAAATAAAAAAATTTTTCTATTTAGTTTCAAGCACTTACATATAGAAAATTGTGCACTTTTCAAACGTTCTAATGAACACAAACGCATAAATATGTTTCTTACTACGACCTATAAGTATGTTTTTTGATATAATTAGTCTATTTTAATTGTAATCAAAACGGAATACAAGCCATTTTGATTCTTCACTCAGGATGTGTTACTGAAGTGGTTTGTTGTGTTGTGAATAGGAGGACGAGCGTACATATTAGAAGGCTCATGAAAACTTATTGATTCTTCCGTGTAGCCGTTTTCTACTGTTGCTATGAAGCATAAAATAGCCACTTTTATAAAAATCACTATTAAGCTGCATATTGTGTCAAAAAAGGAAAGAAATGTGCCTCAATTATTATTATTTTATTGTTTATGTGCCTTCGGTGTTTCTGTTATAGCAATCGTTAATAAGCAAATATCATCAAAGTTTACACAGACAGAAGCAAAGCACGGCTAGGATTTTTAGTATTTTCCTACTGTCTGTATTAAAATGTATGTATGTAGTCAATAACATAATTAAATAGGGATGATAATAATAACTATAGTTATTCCAGCATGCAAAGTATAGCCTTGTTTGTTTTGCCTACTTTGCCCACTTTTTTTGGATTGAGGACTGATACAGATTATATAATAAAAGCATATCGACTGTGAAGAACCAAAATGACCCATATCCAATTTAAATTACAATCAAAATGAGCTATGTTATAAAAACAAAATGAGAAACATGCGGCAAATGTAAATTGGGAGTTTTAAAAAAATGAAAAATGTTCTATTTACATGTTTTTGAAATGTGCAAAATGTTCTATTTACATGTTTTTCAAAAGAGCAAAATATTCTATTTACATGTTTTTGAAATGTGCAAAATGTTCTATTTACATGTTTTTCAAAAGAGCAAAATATTCTATTTACATGTTTTTGAAATGTGCAAAATGTTCTATTTACATGTTTTTCAAAAGAACAAAATATTCTATTTACATGTTTTTGAAATGTGCAAAATGTTCTATTTACATGTTTTTTAAAAGAACAAAATACTCTATTTACATGTTTTTGTAAAGTGTAAAATGTTCTGTTTACATGTTTTTTAGAAGTGCAAAATATTCTATTTACATGTTTTAGAAAAATGTAAAATATTAAATTTATATACTTGCAAGAATGTTTTAATATTTTTGTAGATAGTGAATAATGTTTTTTAGCTATCAATGGATATGGGTCATTTTGGTTCTTCACTGACAATGTACTTACCATATAAGGTGTGACGTTTAGTGGTAATAGGAACTCGTGACTATATTTTGTTAACTTTAACGATATGCAGGCAGTTTTTGCTCGCTCGTCTGTCCAAGGTTAAACATTACGTAATGGAAAACCATGACTTTATACTTTGCGGAGATAAAACTCCACAGCCATAGCAGATGAGCATACTTATTGTGTGAGGGATCGTCCATAAAGGATGTCAGTAGTAAGATCATTGGGTGAAGTGGGGTATTGATGACATACCACGCTAAAGATAGCCGGCTATGTAATTGTATAACTAATGACAGTGGAACCATATGGTCCTGGAATTTTTGAATTTTGGATGACATCACTTATTAGCCACCCATATTAATTCCAAAGTATTCCAAGCCTCAACCACGGTCACAGCACAAGCTTCACTTCACTTTCCAGGTTACATAAAGCTATATAACTCGTGCCGGCATACTATATGTACACGAATATAAATTAATTATGCCATGGCTGCAATATACGGATTTTGACACCTTGAAAACTATTTTTAGAGACATAATATATAATTAAAACATCATTGTGATAACAAGTTGTATAACACTTACAGCTCAACATTTTGTTGAATATACAAAATTCAGTGACTGCTAATAACATACAGACTATAGATGTGTGTGATTCTGAGCAAGGAAAAGAATTCAAAATTTCGGCGGTGCGGAATATTCAAATTGACTTGAATAGGTGAAGCATAAAATTTCTTTAGAGAATTTTTGTTTAGTTAAAATAAAACTACATAGCTACAGTGAATTACACAAAAACATACAAAACATGATTTTCCAATTATTTTTAATTTCTTTTGGCGTCATTGGTGCATACTACCATTTCTTTATGAAGAAAAAGTACAACCTCCCACCAGGTAAACAAAACTAACTATTTTTCCTTAAAGTAAAAACGACATGTAGCGTTTAAACTGTTTATACATTTATTGTGAGTGAAGAATCAAAACTGCTCATCTCCAATTTATGGCAGGATTAAAATGAGTGGTCAAAAAATAAAAATCGTATAATCAGATAAATGCTATATGCAACATGATAACTAAAATATTTTTAAAACTGCATACTCCACACTTGTTTTAGAAAATTAGAAAACATTCTATTTACTTGTTTTAGAAAATTAGAAAACATTCTATTTACTTGTTTTAGAAAAGTGCTAAATGTTTTATTTACATATTTTAAAAAAAGTGCAAAATGTTTTATTTACATATTTAAAAAAAGTGCAAAATTTACATGTTTTTGAAAAGTGCAAAATTTTCTATTTACCTGTTTTTTGAAAAATGTAAAATCTTCAATTTACATGTTTTAAAAGAGTGCAAAATATTTGATTTTCAAATTTTTTAAAAGTGCAAAATTTTCTATTCACGTGTTTAAAAAAAGTGCACAATGTTTTATGGCCATGTTTTAAAAAATTGCAAAATGTTCTATTTCCATATTTGAAAAAAATGCATTATGACCTATTTACATGTTTTTGAAAAGTGCAAAATATTTAATTTTAATGCTTTGAAAAAGTGCAAAATATTCCTTTTGTGTGTTTCTAGAAGTTGAAAATTTTTTAATTTTTTGAAAATAGTGCAATTTTTAACTGTGCATTAGACTAAAATTGAAAATGGGTGATTTGGAGTCTTCAGTAATGTAATAAATAAATGTCATGCTCGATAACATTTATAGCATGCCTAGGCATATGTAATTAAATGATGTGTGTAGCGCTGTACCAGTACCAGTTACTGCAATATGATATTGCTATGATTTAAATATATAATTACTACGAATTCTAAATTCTACCTAATTACCTACCAATTCAGCAGCTGCGGCAGCAGGCCTATTGGCCTATTCAGCATGCTTTGATTTAATGTTGTGACCAATTATAATAACTAAAATATTATCACTCATATAAGTAGGGAAGATCCATAAATGATGTCACTTAAAATACTACTCTTATGGTACCCACCCAATACCCATCTCCTTGTCACAATTTCAATATTGACATGGAGTGTCGCCCATACTCGACTGTACCCACTCATATTAGTGGTGACATTATTTATAGATAATCCCTAATAAATAATTCAAGGGTGTCATACTGTCATGCTTTTAATTTTGTATGTGTAATGTAATTTAATGTACTGTTTTTGTCTAAAAACCCCAAATCAAAGAATTTGGGGCTGTTTATGAGCCAAAATAACGGTTTCATTAATTTGGCTGTCAATACTGTCACCTTTGGATGTTTTTTAGGACCTAGAGGAGTACCATTTTTGGGAAATATGTTCGCTATGGCCAGCCAGCCGGACAAAACTTACACAAAGTGGCAGAGAGACTGGGGGGATATTTACTATGTTAGACTTGGACCTATAGAGTAATTAAAATCTAAGCGAATTAATTTTATAATTTTTTAAAATACTATAAAATATTATCGTTGTTAATACTTTATCCGTGAGATTGAATTTACAAATTTTTATATGGTATTTAACTTAAATTTTTTTGTTTGCGGAATTTGAAAGTCCTGTAATATAATTATGTTCTTTGATTTTGTAGTGCAGTCGTCATTAGTGACGTGAAGTTGATTCGGGAATGTTTCAACGAGACTGTTTTCAGTGGAAGATCCTCCAGGCTGTTGTTAACAATTCTATCAAGAGGAAAACATGGTAATTTTATGTTGGTTTTTTCCTAATACCGAACTATTGTTGCTTTTAGCAAAAATTCAACAGTCTATTACCAAAATCAATTTCTGAAAATTTCAACACTAAATTCGCACTTTCTACGGTTACTTTTCTTATCTAAAATGTCTTTAAAAAACATACTATCTTTATTATTTTTTTAAATGCCTACTGCTAAGATATCGTATGTGAAGAACCAAAATGACCTATATCCAATTTAAGTTAGAATCAACATAAGCCATGTCATAAAAAAAATGAAAAACCTGCGTAAAATGTTAATTAGGGGTTTTTAAAATACGTAAATGTCAAATTTACATGTTTTTGGAAAGGTGCATAATGTTCTAATTGTATGTTACTGAAAGGGGGCAAAATTTTTAAATTCAATGTTTTTGCAAATGTGAATAATGTTCTTATTCCATGTTTTTAAAAAGTGCAAAATGTACCAATTCTATGTTTTCCAAAAGGTACCTAATGCTCTTATTCTATGTTATTGAAAAGGTGCAAAATGTTTAAATCCCATGTTATTAAAAGGTGCAAGATGTACTAATTCAATGTTTTTAAAAAGTGCAAAATGTTCTTATTGCATGTTTTTGGAGGAGTAAAAAATGTTTTAATTTCATGTTTTTGAGACAGTACAAAATTATTAATTCGACGTTTTTAAAAGGGTCAAAGTGCTCTATGTAAATGCTCTCAAGACATATGTAATTATTTGTGTAGATAGTTTTGACATTGTTTTTAGCTAAAAATGGATATTGGTCATTTTGGTTTTTGACATACGATATTATGGTTTTAACGGAACAGATTAGGTGCGGGGTACACCACTACCCCGCACCTAATTGTTGCGCTCAATATAAACAGTAGTCAAACCGTCGTAAAAAATGCTAACACTCTGTTGACCAATCTAATGACAATACCCTTAGGCATCTTATCCGCGGAGGGTCCCGAGTGGGTGGAGCAGAGACGTTTCAGTCTCCGTCACATGAGAGACTTTGGCTTTGGAAAAAACTACATGGAGACGCTGATTATAGATGAAGTTACGGAATTCCTTCAGTGGGCTAAGACCGAAGAGGGAAATCCAGTTGGCATGACAAACAAATTCGAGTTGGCCGTCATTAATTCCCTTTGGTTTATTATGACGGGAAAAAAGTTTAAGCAGGACGATGCGAAACTGCTGCATTTGCTGCGCGAAATTGATGAGTAAGCAATTTAATAATAATTCATACTTTTAAATTTTCTGCTACAGGTTCTGTAGTTGATGTTTAAAAAAAAATAATTTTTGCAGCAATTTTATGAAACCATCACTGTACGGATCCGTGAAGCTGTTCCTTCCATCCTTGCTCGAGTTGGCTCCAGAGCTCCTTGGTCAAAAAAAAATTGATGACATTGCTCAACGATTTCATGATTTTCTCAGACAAGAAATTCAAGAGCATGAGGATACTTTACCAAAGGATGGAAATCCTCGTGATTTTATCGATGCGTATCTTCATGAAATTCAACGGACGAATGATCAAAATTCCAGTTTTTACAAGGAGGATGGCAGTAAGGGGTTTTATACTTACACGTGTATTATTTAACAATTTATTTAGCCAGCTGATTCATAAAGCGATTTTAGCACTAATTTTCCCCTGTATTAAGGGTCAAATATAGAAAGTTTCAAAAAAATAAGCTTACAGTATTAATCACAATCACTACACAATTTTCTACAGTAAATCTAAAAAAATTACGACCTAGTTTTTAAGACATAGGTACCTCGGTGCATACATAGGAACAAACATTCAAGATTTGAGCTTGAATATTCTAATTAGCCTTTTATATAGTTGATTGCACGTACTGGTTATGGTTATACTGATCAAAAAAATCATTTAGAAAGACAAATTATTTCGTATCCTTCCTGTATTATACACATTGTGCATAATTATAATACATATTTTAATGTACTTTTTACACCTGTTTACGCGGTTACTCTTGTATTTGTGTACAAATGGAAAGATCAGAATTTTCTGATTACATGTTTTTTAAAAAGTGCCTTTTATGATTACACTTTTTCAAAACGTGAAAAATTTTCTGCTTACTTATATTTGAAAACATTATATTTACATGTTTTTGAAAAGTTCAAAATATTCTTTTTTCATGTTTTCGAAAACGTGCAAAATATTCTACTTTTATGTTCTTAAAAAGGTGGAAAATGTTCTATTTACAGGTTTTTCAAAAGTACAAAACCTTCTATTTACATGTTTTTAAAAAGTGCAAAACCTTCTATTTACATGTTTTTAAAAAGTGCAAACCCTTCAAATTACACGCTTTTGCAAAGTGTTAAATTTTCTAATTACATGAGCATGGAATTAAAATATTTTATTTTTTTTTAGATATTGCTTTTAGATTTTAAATTTAAATGTAAATGGGCCATTTTGATTCTTGACATACGATGTATAACATTTGGAACTTATTTAAACCCTTATTTTAATTTCAGTTACATCTCTTCTGGCTGTAATTGGTGATATGTTTTTTGCTGGAACGGAAACGACATCAGCTACACTGGCGTGGGCAATGTTGTACTTGGCAGTGAATCGGAATGTGCAACAAAAACTTCAACAAGAGATTGAGACTGTGCTTGGGAAATCGAGGCCAGTGTCTTTGCAAGACAGGGCTAAGTAAATAAAATCTTTATTTTATTTATATTTTTTTGTGATTTATTGAGGTATTCATTTTTGATCGAATTTGATTGTCTTGTTTTTACTGCAAAAATTTGTGTTTTAATGAAATTTTTATTTTTTTTTAAATTCTAACAGATTGCCATATGCAGAGGCCACAGTTCAAGAAATTTTTCGAAAATCCTCAATCGCTTTCACGGGTGTCATGCACACAGCCATGGAAGATGCTCAATTTGGAGGCTACGATATTCCAAAAGACAGCTGGATAATGCCAAATATTTACGCTATTCATCATAAACAGGAAATTTGGGGGGATCCAGACAATTTTCGTCCTGAGAGATTTCTTGAAGATGATGGAAAGACTATTAAGAAATTTGAACATTTCCTTCCATTTTCATTAGGGAAACGAAATTGTATCGGGGAACTTCTGGCTCGTGATTCCATATTTTTATTCGTCACGAATATCTTTCAAAGGTTCACAGTCGTACCTGATCCAGCTAAACCAACCCCTGGCTATGATGCTAAAAAAGGATTTATACGTCAGCCACTGGACTTTAATGTTATTTTTACTGATCGACTTGCATAAAAAAAATAAACTATTTGTACACTGTATTAGATGATGAACCTTGTATTCAAATTATATTGTTATATTAAAATCAAGTTGAATTACCATTTGTCCCTGAATGAAATTATAAGTACACGCTCCCTTATTTAAATCACCAACGCTTCGTGGTCATGTGATCAATGCACAGGTCACAAATGAAATTGGGCGAATGAATTGTATAGACGTTGAATTTTGAACAGCCAGTACCAGGAAAAAGTAAAGTTATGGTTTATTAATAGTATTTTTCCCTGTTGACGTTTTCCGTTTTCCACAATATTTTTCAAGTGGTGTGTGTTGAGCAGTGGCGACGAACGAGAATCGCCCAGCGACGTTTGCGTGAAAAAACATTTCTTAAAAAAAGGTAGAGTTTTTTCCTGGAATGACGATCAGTAATCGTAATCAGTAAATATCCAGACGACCATATAGCTCCTTAATGAATAACCCTCCTATATGCTAGCACTTGTTGTCGTTTCCGTGACGTTTCAGTTGGCTTTTTTCTGTTTAAAAGTTAAGAGTCGTGGAAGTAACTACTGTCAACTGTAGATTGTTCGCACTACAATTTCTGAGTTTTTTTTTAATTTGAAGTGACGAGTGTGTCAGTTTTTGTGTTGCTTTTCAGTCGCAGAAAACTTATTGCGTATGAATTAAACCAGACATTACTAGGTAACAATTATTGAAAGTTACAAAATACTGCTGAAGCTGAAGCAGTTAAAGTTGTCGGAGAACCGTCCATCATCTGCAGTTAGTTAAAGCTGAATAAACGTCGCTTTGTTGTCGCTGTTTTTCCTGCCTAATTATAAATCCCACAGTCTGGTAATGTCTCGTAATTAAGTATTTTATTTTATAGCTGTTTTTATTGATATCTGATCGTTGCGTATTAATTAATTCTATATTCTATTTTTGGCTTTTTCTATTTTCAGTAATAATTGAGTATTAAAAGCACCTTTATTATTAGTTACGGAATTCAATCATAAATCCTCACCGACATGCGACAGTCAAAACAGTGTAACTATTGTAACTTTTATATAACCATTTTAGACAATGGATCAGAGCGATTGTGAAGATCTAGTTACGGAAGACCAAGATGAAGACTTTGAGACTCCAAAAGTTTCTGTCAGTGCTCCACCCGCTCCCTGGAGGAAGAGATTAATTATTCTATTGGATGTGGATTCCTTTGAATTTCAGCTGTGGACCAAACTTCTATGTCCAGAATTACTTTTCCAAGATGTTCCTATTGTGGTAGTTAATCCGCAAAAGATGTAAGACGTTCATGCTATTTTGAGTTTGATTCCTTTATTAAATCCACCCTGTATGTTTTGATTTTGCATACACGCTTAGAAAAGATTTGGCACGAATGTAGTTAGGCTGTGGCAACAGGTTAAGCTGTTAACTTTTACAGGTTTAGTGGTAAATTTTGAAATTTTCGAGGGTTGGGAAAACTGTTAACCACATGCAACAAGACTGTTGTTGCAAAACCCAACACCAAACTTGTTAAATCTACACTAAACT
>JAQFZE010003712.1:0-12184 GCA_034695245.1 Dicyrtomina saundersi
TGCTTTTGCTTTTTTTTTTAAATACTGATTTGTGGGCAAGCTATCAGTGCCCACATTTCCTCCACAGACTGACTGACTATATGATGAGTCTAACCCTCTGTGTCAAATCACTTGACAAGATTCAAAAAATTTAATATATGGGCTAGCTAATGCTCTCAGCATTTTACGTTGGCTTTTATTGAAGGGTTGACATTGGCGAGATGGGAGTGCGAGATGGTAAAGATTTACACCGCAAGGGTTCCGGAGACTTGGACTTGTCTCCTCTATTATGTGCACCACCACCACCACTGCACTGCACTGCACATACACCATTTGACTTAAATGTTTGTACAATGGATTTAGGGGCCGTAAAATGTTATCTCAGCTACATATTCTATTGATCATTCTCATACGCATGAATTTTAATCATTCGATATAATAGTAGAGAGAATATTAATACAGGGAAAAAATATAAACTGGGGATGAGTAGAATGCAATTCTCGCTAGGTTATTAACAGTGATTATTAATGATTTAAAAAAAGTATGAGATTTAGTAATAATGCATTTGGAATTAATTAATTAATTAATTAACGTATAAATTTGTGTTGTTGTTTTGCAGAACCTCTCCGGTGCATCTGTTCTACCTGCCAGCAAGTTTGTTCATCAGCTTGGGCTCTCATTCAGCACGTTCAGCATAGTCATGGCGTAAAGATTTACACCGAGTCTGGATCAGGAGCAGTTTCTCATTCAACTTCCATCGGAGGGAGTAGTAGCACAACAAATTTGATATCGTCCTCTCTGATGGGGAGCGGTGGAGGATGTCGAGTTGTGAGTCCATTGTGTAGTAGTGGTGGGACTGGGAGTACGACGCACATTGTGAGCAGTAGTCCCGCTCTGAGTTCGAGTAGTAATGCTGCCGGAGAGCGGGAGCGGGATCGGGATCGAGATCGGGATCGGGAGAGAGACCGGGACCGAGACCGAGACCGGGACCGGGACCGTGACCGTGACCAGACGCGTTCATCTTCGGCGAGTAATGTGGTGGGGCAGGGTGGACTGACCCAGTCCTCGAGCTCCTCAAGTTTAGTTCCTATGAGCAACAGTAAAAGCAACAGCAACAACAACAACAACAACAGCAGCAGCAGCAACAACAATAACAACAACGGGAGTGGCGGGAGCCTGATTGAGCCACCCAGTCCATTCGGACTCCTCCGCTTCCCATTTCCACAGCCGTTTGGTCTGGGTCCACCATCTCGATCGTCGTCTAGTCATGACTTTCGTGCCGTAGATCAGTTAGTCAATCCCAGGTTAGATCATCATCATCATCTTTCATCACTCGCCTCCTCACTAACACCTCCCGGCTTTCGTTCAACTCCTCCCACTCATAATCACAGTAGTAGTCTTAGCAATCACAATAATCATACTAATCACTGTTCTATCATCACGTCAACTACCCTGAGTTCTTCTTCTTCTTGTGGTTTTCCACCCTCCACTTCTGCTGTCATTGACAACTTGAACACTCTTGCTTCCTCTTCCTCTTCTTCTTGTACTGAGCCATCCTCTTCAGCATTACATGGAGTGTCAAATTTTCATCCCGGGATTTTTCTACACAGTGAGTTTCGGCCATCACTCAGCGGAGTCATCCCCTCACTTCCCTTTGATCCCAGGACAACACTGGATTTGGCTGCAGCGGCTGCGGCCGCCGCCGCAGCCTCCAATCGTCACTCCAGCTCAAGCTTAAATGAACCCATGGACTTTTATTCACAGAGGCTGAGACAGTTAGCTGGAGGAACTAGTGCATCCCCTTCTCCAGTCTCACCTGGATTCTCAACCAGGAAACCTGTCATGACGCCCCCGTCTCCCCTGTCACCGGACGATGGTATGATCTAGAGCATTTTTTATTTTACAATTTTTCTCTTTTCCGTCAGCGTCGTTCAGCATATACATTCAAGTAGGTTCTTGGAGTCACATATCTCACATTTAGTAGCTTCAAAGGTTGTAGCGACATCTAGTGGCCTGTCGACTAAGCATACAAATCTAAATCTTCCCTACGCTATTGCGTTTTTGTACGAAACTCATATTTATTTTTGTAACGCAAAGTATGAATAAGTGATAGGGGACTACAACCTGTCTACTTTTGTTTTTTAATGCATTTTATTGTATAATTCGTAATTTTTTATCTACTTACAAACTTTCCTTTCAACCTTTCGAATATTGAAAATAAAAATATTCGGAATATTTTCTTAAGTGTTTTCAATAATAGAGTGTATGATTTTATTCATTAAAGCAAGTATTTAAACCCAAAAACATTTGGTTCTATATATTTTCCAAGAATGATTTTGGTAGCTTTCAGTTCAATTTTTGACGGTGGGAATGTTCTGACTTTGGTTTGTAGGCAAAGGGAAGAGTTGCGACGTTTGCGGGAAGAAATTTCGGTTTGAGAGCACACTAGCAGCTCATCGAAGGACACATGAGACGGATCCCCCTCATAAATGTTCTCAGTGTTCACAGGCCTTTACGTCCGCCGGTCGACTCCGTCGTCACCTCTTATCTCAGCACGGCTCTTCATTAGATATTGATGAGCTGGGTGGACCGCAGAGTGCGACGGAAGAGTCTCTCATTCCACACGTGGAGTGTTCCAGTCCAGTCGCGAGCACCCCCACGCCGCCCACGAGCGGCATCGGGTCAGGAAGTGCCGGAGTGACCACCTCCTCCGGCCCAAACTCATCGTGTTCCTCAAGTCATAACGATCTAGCATTTGAGAATCTAAAAAACGATGGCGGTCGAGAGTCCGAAAAACTAAATACAATCAATCAAAATGGAACTACTGATGAATCTCTTGTCAATTTATCCATTAAGTCTGACACTTCTGTGGGTGACATTAAATGCAATTCAAATTTACTTTCAAGCCTTTGCTATGACGACACGAGTGTGAAGCAACTGCTGAGTCGTGAAGAGTCTTCCCCAAAGCCAAGACCCACGAGGCAAAGGTCAACATCTCCAGCGAGTAACGGGAATGACGGGGGAGGCTCGGACGGGGAGGGCTCCAATAATCCAGACCGTGTCCCAAACGGTAACCTAAGTCATGAGAAGGAGAATACGATGGATAGTAAGTCGGGGGACGGGGAGGACACGTCCGACGATGAGGACAACTATGACGAGTACATTGACTCGGACGGGGAGGTGGACTCATTTGAGCCGGAGCCCAAGAAAATCCGACGAGATGGGACGGACAATGAGAATGAACTTGAGCCGGAGGACTTGACCCGACCCAAGGATAAAATGGCCCTCACAGCCGCTGCCAAGGAATTAATGAGTAATCCCAACTCATTGGTGGGGGAGCTCATTGATCGGTTCGGACTCAATAATATTGCTCAGTACAGTGAAGCCTACCGACAGGCACTCAAGGAGTCACAACTGTACTCGAAAATCATGAAGGGAGGTGCTACTAATCCGAGAGCTGGGTCACCTTCCGGGTCTCTCACTCCATCATTTGGCGTGCTTCACCCGGATGGGGCTCCACCCCCACCCCCAATCTTTCCATTTGAAACAAATCTAGAGAAGAGACTTAAGCTGGAACCGCCAGAGGCTCTGTATGCTGCTGGTCTCTGGCTCCCCCGTGACCCCCTAAATTTCCTCAGCAATGCGAACATGGAGAATACACGGGAGTCTCATCACTCCTACAGAGAGAAGAGGGACAAAATGTCGGGGGGTGGGAATCAAGGGTATCATGGGAGTAACGGGACACAATTGAGTGGAACTCTGGGCCCTGTAAAAAAGGAAACTCGGCGGAATGACACGTGCGAGTATTGTGGGAAAGTTTTCAAAAATTGTAGTAATCTGACCGTTCATCGCCGCTCTCACACCGGAGAAAAGCCGTACAAATGTGAACTCTGCAGCTACGCTTGTGCACAGGTAAGAAAGATCCTCACTTTCACTCTGTATGCTAGATACATTATGTATTTCTCTCAAATTTTATTACTACACCGCAAAAAAGGGACGATTATCTTATACAAACTTTTGCATTTACAAAGTCGAGTTTACATTTAAAACTTTCTATTTTCATTGAAAACCAAAATGATGCATGAGCCTATGTCATGTCATGGAATTACTTAAAATTAAACTCCTACGTTTTCCTTTAATAAACAGTATTGACTGACCCCATGGAAATGTTTGGATTTTTTTTGTTGCCATTCAGAGCTCCAAGTTGACGCGTCATATGAAGACTCATGGGAGACTGGGGAAGGATGTGTACCGGTGCCGCTTTTGCGATATGCCCTTCTCTGTCCCCTCAACTCTGGAGAAACATATGAGAAAGTGTGTAGTTAATCAAAATAATTTGGCTGCTGCTGCCGTGGCGGCCTCTGTGAAATTAGAATTAGGATCAGGCTCTTTTTGCGATCAGACGGATGAATCAAACTCGAAGGATACTACCTGACTGTTACCGTGGGGGACTGGGGCACCTTTTATTCCAACTTTTAGTTCGCATTTTAACTCTGTTCAACTCCCGTCTGCCACAGGTCTCTTCTAATTACAACATCTCTTTCTTTCTAACGTTACAAAGGTGACAATACAACGCGCGCAAAAAGAAATAATTCAAAAATTTTTACAACCCATAATAATATTATTATGTAAATCCAAATCTTTGTACTTTGTATCTCTCCGCCATCAACATCATTTTATCCACTTCGACACTCTTTCAATCAACTGACTACAACTACCACAGAAGCACTCTCAGCAGTGGACCGTAAGATATGCATTGGTTCCTTATTTTGAAAGAATTATATAGCTATACTCACACAATTACTTTTAGCTACATACTTGAGCAGCATATTGAAATTTTTGAGAGCTGTCTCCACTTCTCAACAAAATGTATAATTATATCATAGCATAAGCATGGTCTCCAATTCCAATGAAACATGGCACTTCCCCTATATAATGGCATATTGACAAGAGCGAAGCCTATCGCTAATGTTAAGAACTATAGAAGAACACATATCGAAATCGAACAAAGAAGTGTCCTGACATATTAAATGGGTTGAGAATTGTTTTACAAAAACAAATTGTACGAGTGCAAACTTATCGTTAGTATAATAATATACAATAATTATTGTCGCCACTGAACTACAACAAACAAAGAACACTAAATTACTAAATTTAAACTTAAGCGGTAGCTTTTGTGGGAAAAATCAAACCTTGTTCTGTGAGTTTGTGATTTCGTATATGCATAACTATATGTATTTATATATCAATTAATGGGTCATTTAATCAAATTCTTCTACGCACTTAATAACGCACCCACGATCGATACCTGGACATTATACTACTGTTCTCGCGTTGTAAAAAAAAAGGTGAACTTATACGTAGAGTAGAGTGAGAGAGAGATGTTGTCTCTGTAATTAAATATTTGTCTGTTCTGTGTCAACCACTTGGTTATGTTATCCAAATCGCAGCTACGTAATATTTTACAAACTAACTAAATGTATAGAGAGGTTCCGTGCGGCACGATTGAGTATATAGGTGAGCTCTGTATGGTAGCTACGTAGGGTTACGTGATGATAATGGAAGCAATCAGCGTGCTATATAATTGAACTTATGAGACTTTGACTTTCCCCTCCTCGTGTAGAAGCGTGAAGTTATTCATCAGACTTACAAAAAAAATCCAGCAAATTTAAAACGGTTTAGCTCAGTCAGTTAGACACAGATACGTCATCATAATTTTACTAAAACCAAAACAAACAGTCAAAAATTCCTAATTTATTAAGGTCGTTGAGGTGTGAAATTTCTCAAATTTTTATTAAAATTAGCAAACTTGAGGTTGCATTCAATTAATTCTGACCGTTTAACTTATCGCAAGTTGGTTGAATCTGTCACGTAACGCCGATTCTATATTTTATGACACTTATTGTAGTAATTCTATTTCTTCTTGAAATCACAGATTTCTATAGATACTCTCGCAAAATTGTAAACGTAATAAGTGTACACAATATACACATGACAAGCCAAAAAAAAACATGCAGAAGATCTGCTTAAAGAAAGCTGCATAAACATATTATTATAGCCCAGTACCCCAAATAGGATTAGCCACAACGTAGTGGAAGCTAATTAAGTGAACGAACGAATTTACCTAGAAAAAAAGAATTTAAGAAAGTAAAATTGTAGATACACTATTAAAAATACCGATGAAGACAAGGTCAAATAAGAAGGGTGGAATTTGAAAGAAAACTTTAAAATGACGGAACCGCGTCCCGGTGTTCTAAATCATGAACTTTACGCTCGTTAATAATTGAACGTAGTGCGAACTATTTATTAACCAAGTTCATAATCATATACATAGCTAAATTGATATAGTTTAAAAAAAGAAATAGGGTTTAGGAAAGTACTTATATTATTATTACTAAAAATAATAATTATTATTATAATCACTACATTTAATATATAGAGATTTTAAGGTAACGTCAGATTGTGACGACTTCTTATAGTACTTAAGTAATTGTTACCATATATACCACTATCTAATTAATTAAACATGGGTGGATCCATATAGGTTGTAGGTTAGGCTAGGCTATTTATACGTGCTGTAATCATGGTGATCAATAGAGAGTACTAATTATAAGAGAGTAATAATAATGTACGATTACAACTATCTAGCTATATATATGACTATATATATAGTTATTTCATCAAACCATTTTAATACATTTCGTACGCCAGTGCAGCAAGGATCGTACATATATATATAACATAATAATAGTCGTTACTTACTATTAGTATGATTCTTTCTAATGCCCTCCGCAGACATAGGGAGTTCATATTGGATTCTTATTACGTGAGTAACTCGGTGGGATTTGCAACTAATTTTAATACACACGGCGAAGATGAAGATAAAAATATACAAAAATGTAGTCTACAGATAATCGCAAAGGAGGTTTCATTTAAAAAATTATTTAAAATATATAATATTAACATTAATTATTATTATTATACATAAAATGAGACTTACTACTAATTCCTATTTATCTCAGAATGATCGTTGTCAGTCAGTCGTTCTCGTTGTTGTCATTATTATCACTGTCATTGCACACACACACACACTTATATATACAAAAGCAAAAATCATTTTTGTTCAATTTTTTTGCTTATTTTTCCTTGTTGAGTTATTCAGATTCAAAACTACAAGAATTTTATTTATAATTATTATGGAAAGAGTGTGGATTTGAAAGTTGGTAGGTCATTATTTAAATAGATACATAATATGCACAGTGGTATGATCATCCTTAGGGTAATCGAAGTCGATGTCGATGTCGGTCTCGGTCTCTGTCTGGATGTTGACTTCAATTTTATCACATCAAAAAAACATAAAGTATATACGAGAAATAATACAAAACTCTGTAGTCACCCGCCACTAATAATATATTTACCATACCGTATAATATATATAACAAGTGTATTTTATTAGAGAGATTAATAAGGATAAACATGTATCTGTACTGTGCGTCTGCGTCAACGTCAACGTCAAACGTCTAGAAATTAATAGTATAGAGATATGTATAGAACGATTAATTTTAGTACAGCTACATAATATATTTAAAGATAATTATTACCTATAATTGACTGTCTTCCCGTTACACTACATACATAAATAATTACTGTACATATACTACAAGTTAATGCAGAGTTTTTTTAGTCGTAAGTGTACTATAGATATATGAATAATATTTTAATTAACAAGTTAAAAAGATTAATCATTAAATGTAATAAGTAAAAAAAAAACTAATAAATTAATTAGGAGACACATTTTGTAATACTATCAATGTAAGGATTACTGTACTTAGTAGGGTACTCAACTGAGAAAATAATAGAGAAAAATAGTAGCAGTGACTGCGTGTTACGTTTCGTGGTTTACTGTCACTCTGTATTCATTGTATCCTTTGGTTCAGGTGCAATTTTATATGTACTTACAATTATTATATATCTACTAGTAGAAAATTAATACATACTACATATATATGCATATATCGGTATCGGTAGGCAGGAGGCACACACAACACTAACACCATGGGCTCCCGCTTTTTTTTTAAGTACGAGGCTATAGGTTGGAGTCAAGAAGAAAAAATGAACTATATACTGTATACCTATATACCTACCTACCCACCCATTATTATTGTTCTTTAAATTAGAGTTACTAAATATATAGATGTAGGAAATACAGATGTTTGTCGTACTAGGTATCATACACTGAAAAAAATTACATACGTTGTGTCATCACTGGACATGGGGTGTGGGCGGGGCTTATTCAATTTGTATTTTCTCTCGAATTAATTGCCTAAAGGATTCAAAGGTTCAATTACATTATTTGTAGCATCAAAATCAAGCAATATAGACTACTCAAATTTATTAAAAAATTTTCCAAGCCAATTTCTTCTTCCATCAATTTTACATAAAATTCACAACCTTTTACTTAACATTGTTGACCACAGTTTTGAAAATATCCATATGCATAAAAAAGCTTTTTTACCTCTGATTTTCTAACACAAAATTTTAAAAAGTTTTTTGCTTGAATTTTTGAATCTTACCCTATATATCCACTTCATATCTTTTCTTGCTTGGACATTTGCAAACAAAACAAAAAAATTACAAATGTTAATAAGTAAGTGACACGGAAAACGCATTGAAGAGAAACATTTTTTGAGCAATGATGCCTTTCGACAAGTTTAAAACAGGGTTTGACAACACCAAAAAATTAATTTTTACGAGATTCTCGTAGAAATCAACAATGACTATAGAAACTGATGATGTGTAGAGAGAGAGAAAGAGAGGGTGACGAGTGAATAAATAATGTTAAGTTAATTTGAAATTGTAAATTACGAAGTCTATTGGAATAGTATATGGTGTGTAATTATAATTTATTCTACGAATAATAGTGACGTGCACATACTTAACACCACGCTTCAAGTTAGTACTCTCACAACTCACAAATTTAGCGCCTCGTGACAACTTCCGATCCCAACCCCCGAGCGTTTCAGTACTACAAAAATATACCGGTACCGGTCCGAGTATTTTGCACTAGAACTAAAAACCGAAACCAATCCTATGTAAATACATATAATATATATTAAAGGTAAAGTATCAATTTCAAGTTTCGTATGATTTTACGGTTAATTTACATACTAGAGCTTCTACACATTATTTGAGGGATATAATATATAAGGACAGGATATTTTTTGGTTTTAAATTCCTATTTCTACTTATATAGAGATTGGCCATAGAATACCATACATGATTGCAAAACTTGACCTGGTCCTTAAATATACAATACGACACATTACATACAATGAATTGAGTGTCATTTTCTTTTTGCATATTATGATCCTTTTTTTTCATTGCCGATTGTATAAATAACATATTATACGATATACATAAACTATAATCCATATTCCAAGAAAGCATAAATGCATGAGAGTCATGTCATGTCATGATAAGTCATTATTTGTAAAGCAAAACAAAGAATTTTGTCAAATTTTAATACACTAAAACGGTAACGGTAACGGAAACCCGTACATCGTACACACATATTATAAACAACTAACGACTTGATGATTCATTTTAATTAAATATTTAATAATGTATTATGTTCATTTTATTTGTGAGAGACAAGAAAAATACAAAACTAGTGAAAAAGTGCGTGTGTGTGTGCGTGTGTGTGTGTGTGGAGTGGTGTGAGATATAGCGACAGCGTGTGTAAGTGCGTAATAGTGTCCCGTAAAAATATAATAAAGTAGGTAGTAAATATATAATTATTAATACATTTTAGACACATTTCGGTGGTTCGACTCCAGTGATTGTCAGTGGACATAATATATAGTTAAAAAAATATATTGTGAAAACAATGCATTGAGTATATAAACCTAAGATTTAAAAAGCAGCAAGGTTTTAAGATTTTTACCCGTCAATTTAGTATAATGTAATAATTAGTATCAAAATAAGTAGAGTACAGAGATATACACACAAAAGAGAAGGAGAAAAAGCAAAACGTATAATGTTCGATTTCGATTTCGATTTGAACTTCGCGACTTGGGACTGTACGAATTTATCATTAGTTACTAATTAATCGTCATCTCGTTGAAATATAGAATACACTATATAGAGTATTTGCGTCTCGCGTATATATATTGCGTATATATTGCTACATATAGTAAATGCTAATTTGTTTGTTTTTTTTTGTTTTTGTTGTATTGTAAATTCGTAATAAGTACATTGTAATAAATAACGATAACGAAAAATATTATAGTAGTTTTGTAACTGAAACGGTGTATGATAATGAGTATAATGATGTAGTAAAATATTAAATATTTAATTAAATGACCCGTATGTATAAGTAAATATAGTTGATATGGTATATAGTAAATTAGTTATACAAATAATTTTAGATTTTGAATAAAATAAAATTAAAAAAACCCAAGCATAAGCATATATAATATACCTAGGTAATAATAATGGCATATGTATGAAAGGCCGAAATAATAATATTTATTATCGTTAGTTGTTCCTCTCATTTTGTTTTTGCTGGCGAGTGTTCCGACTACAACATTATTATTATTACTACTACTACTACATATACATTACATATAATTATTATATAGTAAAAAAAATTAAAAAAGTTAAAAAATGAAGAAAGACGTATAGACCAAAAACCAAAGTTTGCGCAAAAGAAAAAATGGGAAGTAAACGTTTATTAGAGCGTACAAACTAATACATAAAATAAAATATGCGTAGCCCCCAAAATAATAAACCCAACTTGTTGAGTTAATATATTATAAAAAATGATTCCTCATAAAAAACCAAAACCCTTCGATGTATTTCCTGACCATGCGTGTCTCTAAATCAGTATCTATATAATTAATATTAATACTACTATTATATATAGTCTACTATACCTACTACTACTATTATTATTATTACTACTACTACTACTACTACACAGCTCATTCAACCAAACTAATATATAGAGCTATAGAACCGTGTAAATCTTATATATATAATGATATATGCATACATACAACTTACCAATAAAAAATTATCTGCGTATAGTCCTGACATAAAAAAAACCCTAATTTGATAATGATTGTTGGCACTAATACTGCTAATGAGTTACAACTACAAGCACACATAAATATAATCATGATAAATATAGTCTATTGTAATGTCATGTATTTCAAAATAAATCCAATGACAATTTATGATTCTACAAAAAATACATTTGCATGTCTCATCAGGTTGTATGTGCATTTATTTTAAAGTATAAATCATATTCATATCATTAAAAAAAAAATTTTAATTAATTAACTTTTTTTAAATTTTGGAGTGCGGCATTTTAGAATTGGGAGCTGATACGAAAATATTTTGTGAAGAATAAATTTAAACCGCATATAATTTATTATGCATTACAATTAAGCATTTTTATTTTTATTATAACCTATCACATTAGACTCGCTCACATTTACTTTATCAATTACAAAACTACACAGTATAATTAACATTTCTATACAGAATTAGAATTCATATTTGACACACTATAGTAGTTGTAGTTTTTTGCAGCAGAAGAAGCAAAAATGTCTGCTTGTGTTTACAGGAGTCTTTCCGTGTGTGTGTATATGCATAGCCGTGAAAACGTCAGTCGTCATGTCTTCCCCTGTATGATTGAGTGACTGCGTACATTGCCAGTGATGTATTCGTATAGATAGTTGAGACTTGCATGAAGTTTAAATAAAAAAGCGTAAACTTTACAATACAGCTTGTGATTTTCTTTAACCTCATTATTTTACTACCGTAGCACTTTTAGCTCATGAATTTTAGAGCCATGTTTACGTCAAATATCAGCTTTCTGAAGGGGCGATGACACCACGAAAACGAAAACTATCCCATTCTCCAATTAACTCCCAGTAATATGAACTCCTGCCTTGGTAATATTACTGCGGTCCTGATTCAGGCCTATAGAACGTGAGTGCACCCATGGCTATGGAGAACTTATACTTACCTTCATTGACAATTAGAGACAAATCTCCAATAATAAAATTTTTCGATACAATATTTCCAGCTAAAATCTGTACACGTTATTTTGTCAAGTTTAATAAAAAAATCATTATGGAAACTGTTATTTTAAGCATAATTTGGCACTAATTAGTTTCATATTTTGGCAGTGAACTTT
>JAQFZE010003713.1:0-12183 GCA_034695245.1 Dicyrtomina saundersi
GGTTTGCCCTGGGCTTTGCCCCGGGCTTTGCACTGAGCTTTGCGCTGGGGTTTGCCCTGGGCTTTGCCCTGGGCTTTCCTCTGGTCTTTTCCCTGGTCTTTGCTCTGGGCTTTGCCCTGGGCTTGGGGTTGATTGGCAATTGTGGCTTTCGATTTCTCACAAGCATTAATGTTGGTTTCAGTGTACATCTTACCTACACTTTTACTTGGTGCGTGCACTTCTCATTAGGATGAAGAACTTCGATTATAACTCTCACTTATATTTTGGAAAAGTATTTAGGGTGGCAGAAGGTGCAGAATCACTTAGGACAGATATATAAAGCCTAGGTATGTTATGTTTACATTAGATTTTGAGGCGATCGAATTTTTACTGAATTAATAAATGTTCAGCCCAAATTTTGAAACTATATTAAGTATATTGTATAGATGGTGTGAAATAAGTATAGGCCTTGTTACACAGGCTTTGAACAAAATCAAAACTTTGGTCTAGAAATTCTGCCCCCAAAAAAATTCACAACATAAAGAACTAGTAGGGCTCATTCGGGTATCCGAACCTGGGTGATTGATAGACTTCTGTGGCAATATCAATATGAGAGCTGCTCCGGAGCCTAATGACGAACATCATATAGCTGAACGCTAAACCACTGAAACTAAGCTCCACTAGATTAAATACACTTGCTCAACTTTTAAGAACCGGCACATAGAGACAAAATAGGCTCAGATTTCATGGGATGTGTTGTATATGAATTGTGTATTAATGCGGCTCTCCTGTACGAAACGGAGGAATATTTCAATTACAGAAGGAACAATGTTTACATATACCTACTAATAATAGGTAATACCTTCCTTGGTAAAAGTACCTACCTACTTGAATGGTATTTTTGGACCTTCCTTAAATATACATATTAAACCCGATGGTGGTGCGTGGAGCAGAAGCTGGGCGAATGTTGAGTTTGTTCCCATTCAGTCATCGATGAGGACCTTTATTACACAAAAAAAACATAGGGAATGCTGACATTATAAGCCATCAAGTAATATGACACAAAGAAATTAGATTGACTCCATGCGAGCTCAAAACCAAATATCTCTTTGCGGAATATCCCAACCCCAACCTCCTAATAATACTAATCCTTCAGTTCTATTTTTTATTTTCTACTTATTTGCTGTCAACCTTAATTTTGTTGTCATTACTCTGTTGTTGTCTCTACCTGTCCACATGGATGAGTGTACCTATAGCTACTTCGGTAGTTTGACTTGACGCATAGTATATATGTAAGTACAATCAATTTCAGTAGCATTTGATTAGTCTGGCTATATGGGCTCTAAACTAAACAATTCAGTATAGTGTACTAATACGGGAATTCGAAACCACCCTGAGGAATTCATGAGCATTCTATTTAACAGTCGTCTTTGGCTGTCATCTATGTAAACATTGAAATCACAATTATCGCTCCGCCGCCATGTCCTTTTTGTTCCCATGTAAATAATCATGTGCCGAGTTTTAAAAATTGCTGAGCATTATATACAGTCATCGTCATGAGGGAACTAAAGAGATATCAAAGTCGAAACTTCATCATTTCTTTACACAACAAATCAAATCATCACCAGTACCAAGAGGGTTCTTGGTTTCAAACTATAGGTACTTTTAGTATCTTGTTTAAATTCAGTAAATACTCCACAAGCCTTGTTTTACACATTTAAAATCTTCAATGACAATTAATAATAATGTTCGTTTTTGTGGTGTTTTAGTCAGACGCCTGCTCCACAAATATCAGTAGCAAAATTTCCTTTTTCATATAGGTTTTAGTTGACAACAATGATTCACGTAATTCACATTCTTGAATGTAAGTTTACTACCGATACCATTATCAACTGTGCACTATCAATGCAATATAGACGTTTATGCTACTAGTGACGTCCCGAATCTGACCATGAACTATGAAAAGGACGACCCATGGATTAAAGACGAAGTTTAAAGTTACTTTAACATTAAACTATTTTATATTCTGTTTGTATAATATATGTGTAAGAAATGAAATCGTGGAGATGCATTATCTGTGTCCGTATATTATTTTGTTCATGTCGGTGAGTCGTTTGATGTGAGAGACGACGTTCCTCTCATTCACACTTCAAATGAAATGAATGAGTCTTTTATGTAATAAAGACAAAAGTATAAATCTATTTTTGTTCCTCTTCATTTTCTTCTTCTACACAGATGAAATGACTGTGATCATCTTGATTTTGTATGCAATTAAAATTATAATTCCATTCCAAGCACCCAATTTAATGCATTCAAAATGTCTAAATTGTTTAAGTAAATCTAAATGTTATATGCGTATCTATTTTATTATCTGCTCTACATCTACAAATAACGCTTTACATATGTCACATGTGGGTGTTATTTTTACATCATATGTTGAAACGTATACAACACTTTTTCCACAACATTTATATCAATCTAGAATACAATATTAGAAGACAGTTACCAATTTTGACCACATTTGTGTGTCTATATACAATATTCATAATGTGAATTATGGATATTTTTAAATTTTCCTCCCAAAACAAATACGATTCCAATTTTGCACTTGCTTACAAGATAAGACAATAATGTTGTCATTGCCATTGTCATTGCTGCTATTTATTTGCAATTCAGAAATGTCAAAGACTTCAAATTGGAAAGAAAGACCCCCACTGCTTACATAGAGATAGTGCTGACCTGATATGTGTTCCCCCTCCCGTTTTTTCCCTGCTATATGATCCATAAAAGGTTTAAAACTTGGTCCGGTTGACTTATATTTATTTTTAAAATTCGAGGGAAAGCGAGTCATGACCTCCATTATCTTATAGACAAGTGCATATGTTTTCGATTTGTTTTGATTTTTCTAGTCCTACAATATATAATCATTTTTTTTAAGAACGACACTAAAATGTCTAAATAACATTAATTATTAAGTAACAAATTAGTTATGTGATGTGATATGGATTTTGGGCACACAATTTACATGTAGATTACACAGGTAATTTTATTTTCCAATTTTTCAATTTCCGATTCTATCAATTTCCCTTTCACAAATAACTCAAATAACTTTGTCTCCTGAATATATCAATCTATAAATCTTTTTGTCTACATTTTTTTTAACATACTACCTTCTTACAGGTTAGATATAATTATAGGTACTTTTTCTTAAAGCATTAACTGTAGGTACTTTACTTTACATTCAATTTTGGAGTGAATGCATAACATAAGTATATATAATATATATAACTACTTCCGTACCTATATATATATGTAAGTTTAGCACCTGCCAATCTTAGCTCGCTGATTGATTGATGGATTTTCTTCTACAGCCTATTAATTAATATACATAGTTGTTACTGTTAATAATAAATTTTAGTAGATTCGTGTGTCGTACTACATTACCACAGATTAGCTCTAATGTTTTATAATGTGTTTCTTGAATGCATTATTATATAGTGGTCGTCAGATATGGTTCCAATATGTCTATTACAAATATCGCGTAAATACTGAGCGTGAAGGTCAATTTATTTATACAGTACAGGTCAGTAGGAATAAGTGTTGATTGTATAGATCAAACTTAATTGTAATTGATAATTGGTACTAATTGTATTCATAGCATCAGACGTAATACAGAACACAATATAGACACACAGAGGGAGTTTTGATTCTAAAATTATACATTAGAGTGCGTGGACATTTAGAAAAATAACATTAAGAAATTAATATCTAGATAAATATTACAAGTAAACGCATGTAACTTGAATTGTAATTTTTAAAAGTCACATTAAAGTGGCTTAGAGGCTCTAAGAATGGAGAGGAAGAGAGACATTATGAAGAATGAATAAGTTTACGTTTGAAACTGGTGACATTGTCATTTTAATTACATTTAGCTACGGCTTTATTCTAATTAATAATATTGGAATTGAAAGTCTACACGCAAGTCTAAAAGAATGAAGTTAAAGCAACAGTTCACAGTTACTAGTTTTAGCTGTAGTTGAACGGAAGCGAGAAAATAATAGTAAGAAAAATTTCAAATTTTAAATATAACAAATCTTCTAAAAGGAACTACTACAATTTTGAATTAATGTGGATGCAAGTGCGTCCACGAACGCTCAAGCAACACTTAATTACATGGAAGATTATCTTAAATGGACTTTGTCGGACGTCGAACAACAATTTTACACTTTTGTAATTTACAATATTTTTTTTATTATTTCTATAAATCTTTGTCTAGGTAATTGTTTTTGGCTAAATATTCTACATGTAAAATACTATCTAAGGTCCACATGTGAGGGTACAATAATATACAATGCAGGGAATTACAGAGGATTTAACATCAAATGAGAGCTATGTAATTACAAATATATTGTTATGAATACTATTATACTCATCAAATTATATACTTCACCTAATAGCAACATTTTCCTAATACGATTAATCGAATGGATTACAAAGAGGGGGATATATTATGTGTGGTAGCTATAGAATTAGATGAGGTTGGGGGTTAGTAGGTTGTAGATATAGGTAGGTTCTGACTATATAGAAAGGAGGAAAAGGGAATCATCTACAGTGTATTTAATTATATAACTTTTGATATTTGGGATTTCACTGTGACTTCTGTTGACTATGGTAGAATCATATAGCTTGACTTTTACTTGAGTTCCCTCGTTCATAATGTGTCTCCAGTTGATGAATTCATTCACTTACTCCTTATTTTCGGCCAGGGGAAGCATCACTCCCAAAGTAAACACGGTCATCAGCCGCAGCCACAGCATCTCTGTAGTCACAGGAATGGGACAGTCCGGCGTTTAGTAAGCAAGTCTTCTTTACTCTGTGTACATAGAAGGAAAGGAGAGAACATTATCAAATATGTAGTAAATGTAATCTGTGTGGCTAGTAAAATCTACCCCTTTATTTTAATTTAATTTACGAATTGTCCCCTTATGCCCCAGTTGCCCAACTACATAATTATTTATGTTTTTATTTATTTTTTCTATGAAACTTTCTTGAGATTTTGAAAGTTTAATCGTGACTTTTCATGTTTTGTGACAACCTACTGACATGAATACTGGTATATAGTATATAGGCTACCTTCATTTTTAATATTATTGCACGTATATATTGTACATTGCCAAGTACTTTTAGAAGTTGACAAAATATTGTAAATATTAAATGCGTTGATCTTGGTTGGTTCTTACAAGAAGAAAAAAAAAAGTCAACAATTCATCCAAAAGACTGAGGCTGAATCAGGGCAGTGGGTTGGTTGTACGATGAAATGTACACATTCTGGAAAATTCATTAAACTTTCTTGGGACACGAAATGGTTTTTTGACCGCTTTACTTTGTCATATCCCCATGTCCCAAGTTGTACAAAATACATATGCGTGAACCTTGTGTACTGTGAGTAAACTCACTTCCCTTTAATGTAATTTCTTTCAACCACCACAGTTAGAAATAGCTCAAGCAAAATGAAGGCTTAAAAAATAACCTCTTCTTGGAGCAACAAACAAAATAAGTACAAATACAATTAGAAATGAAAAATAAAGCTTTTTCTCTCTCTTTCCTTTTTGGATGTTATGGGAGTGAAAGTTTAAAGCTGCTGTCAAATGCACAAGCAATTGGAGTCCTGGAGCTGGAGCTGAGTCAAATATTGGGTCATGAAGAAATCCCATTGCGGATGTGTTGATCTTATACTTATTCCCCTCTGTTCATATATTAACCTTCTGCGGGGATACGGATACGGATAAACTGGGACTACCACTAACTACAAACATGTACATAGATAGGAAACGATGACAATTCCTGCCGGCATTGTCGCGACCTTTCAATGTGCAATGTGTCCCCTGTAGTATGCGTGTATGTAACTTCCTCTCTCCACTCTCTCTCTCTATACACTACACACTACGTGGAAAAGGAAGCTGGAAGTAGATTCTCACTCTGTTTTGTGTATTTTAGAAGATGAGAAATGGCGTTCAAATGTAAACGAGAAATTGGGGAGAACAAGGGAAAGGATCTTGACTATGGGTTATACATCATCATCTTCCCTCAAGATGACTTTCCCTATTTGTCCTTTCTCTCCCTCTTGTTGACTTTTACAAACCTATTTGTATCCGTATGTTAATACATAGTAGTAGGTACATCACCTAACCCTACCTCCTTCCATCTCACTACATTTGTTTTCCTATTTTCTTTTAAACTTGTGTATAATAAGTTCACTTCCCCATTTTGTTTCGTAATTATTATTATTATAGGCAATCAGCTTCTCAGCTCTCCGCTATATTTCTCTCTCCATCTTTTCATGGAGACCCTAAGGATCTGTGTAATGGTGGGAGTATATCCACATTTTTAAAAGTAGCTAAATTCTAAATAAAAGAGAGCAAATGTAATAGTTGCATATACCTATAGTAAATACTGATGCAGCGTCAATGTTTCGGATCCGTCTCCGGATGCCCTTGAAATCTCAAATAAAATGCATCCCTATATAAACTTTTATCAGAGCAGGCTCGCCTCCACAGCAGGGGCCAAACTCCAACTCCAACACTCAAACTCATCAAATACCTATCTATGCCTATACCTATACCTTCATTTCATATTTACCCTCTGCTATACACCACTATACAAGACAGCTAAACCAAAGTACGAGCAAGAATGACATGTCCTGTCAAAATTTTAACTTTAACTTTTATAAACTCATTTGATTTGATATGTAAAAACTACTACTCAAATTATGAAACCTCATTCCTTCCTTTCTCCCCACTCACACAGCTAAACTTCAAAAATATAATTCGCTCCTCGCATGCATGCATGCTTGCATGGTGGAAATATAAATATTTATTAGTGTTTGTACAGAATCTGGTCGGCGTCGGCGACCACTACTACTCCATGCTAAAATTGAAATACCGGGATCAATTGAGGCAATCAACTCTCCAAAATTTGATAGTATTCCCGCTGTCTCCTCCAGATTTTCTATTTTTCATATATACCTATACATAGATATTTAAATCTGGCATAAGGTTTATAACTATGAGGAGGGTGATGGCTCTGTCATAAAATCGAAACACTCTCGAGAACTGAGTGAAGGAGCATGTACGAATGATGGGAGACCTTGACCATGAGTATAGAGTTGCATATAGATATATACCTCCCTATACCTATACTCATCATATACATCCTCTATGTATCCTGGTGGACCCGGAATGATGAATACCCTTTTAAGTTTCAACTATAAAATACTAAAATACCAAATAATAACAGAACGTTAGTGGTTTCCCGAGGCAAAGAAAACAAGTGATAACTAAAAGTAATAAATCTGCACTTTGAATGGAAAGCTGAGGGAAATTACAGTAATTTCGGAGATATATATTCCTCATAAAGTAAGTTCTTTTGACCTTTTCCATCAAAGTCAGTCAATGCTATTCCAAAGTGAATTAAAGGCAAACTGTAAAGTATATGTATGTACTCCCGCAGCCTATGTGAAGTTCTGATCAGATGTCATATTTTAAGACGTTCATGTCACAGGGAAATTAAAAAGCCTTGTGGGGAAAATTATTTTATCTTCTCATCCTACACTGACTACTCACTCCTGTATCTGTCGGTACATATATGTTTTTATTGCTACATTATAGTCATCACGCCTAAGTCCACCGCATGGGGCTCTATATGGAGTCGGAAATGAGAATTATAACATTAAAACAGAGTGTCTATTCAATGTAAGAAATCAGGGAGAGATGATGCCTTTACATTTCCTTCCACGTGTTTCCTGTTCTACATAGTTGTAGCTGTGTCTTGATCTTGGAATTTGGAGAGGTAGGTACTTGTTGATACCGTCCGTCCATTTTCACTGGGACTGGGACTGAGACTGGTAAATTGGAAAGCCATATGCTATGGAAACTGACTATGACCATGAGAACAGATGGCTGTGTCTACATGATGAAACTTTCAATTCGGGAGGGAGGGAATGTATGATTACATTTTACAAATTGCTTGAAATATGTCAAAATAATATCTTGACATTTTGCCTACAGCGGTGACGGTGTCAGTCAATTGATGTTGATTAAACATCCCTGGAGGGACATGGGGCACTATTACTATGGTCCTGGGAGTACCTATCTGTGCCTATAGTATATCTGTATGTAGTAAAGACTAAATACATTTATTTACTTGCATGATATCGGAGCAACCTTTCTTTTAACCTCCGTTTTGTTTGACGTTGAGTCTTCGTCACAAACTTTTAATTTACGGTCAAAGCCTTGTAACAGCCAACGGAGTCAAATTGTATCCCAGCATACCTACCTACTATACAGTAAGCAAGACACTTCAATTCTAGTGGTAGGTATAGGTACTTCAACCACCAGTTTTTAAACTCTTCCCATAAATTTTCAAATCAGTGATTGTCCTTGTTTTTGTTTTCACTGAGCAGCCTTCATTATTTATAGAGAGAAATGCTATATTGGGGTTGGGGACTGGACCACAATTATTTCTGTTTTCATTATTGCGCCATAGTTAATGGCTGTCTCCGTCTATGTACGTCTCCACCACAGCGCGGTCACAGACAGAACCGCAGAAAACTTGGATGGCCCTGGCCACGGATTGGAAATTCAGGAGTCACTGGACTGACATTATACCTCTAAAGCTACCTATTTAGTATGTTAGACTTGCTTAGATCCACAAGTCTCATAATTGTTAAATACAAACTCACTATATACCAACCCAGGCCATACAGGACGAGGACAACCAAGGCCCAAAATAAAAATAAAAAAAGTATGTCGTTGGTTTAAAATTTAAATACACAAAAATAATTGATTTGCTTCACTACCGTATGATTAACTAATTTCAGTATGAACACACAAGAACCATGAACAAACAAGAAAACTAATCGAAATAAAGTAAATTGGATTTTTTTTTCGGTGGTGGTGGTTGCAGAGTAAAAATTTTGTACAGAAGACTTGGACCTAATTTAATTGAATTTTGAATTTTGACCTTCACAATTAACAAGTTCCTTGTTGAACCCTCCAAGTTTCTTCAAGTTACAGCCAATGGGTAAAGGTGGGATTTTGAAGGGGAGAAAGTTTGCTTTCTCTTATAGTTCTCGTTTCGCCTTCTGCCTTCTGTGGTACTCTACAGTTCCAGGAGGGATAGGCGCTAGGATGGGAATTTGAGGTGTGGGAATTGAAGTGGTCTCAAGGTCCACTCTCAAGTATGTACACACTATGAGAGGACACAATGACAAGAGGCGCGACTAATTTGGCCAGAATAGAAAAAATGTTGGCCAGAGACAAACTCACACCTGCTGGAATCAATGTATATGTAAGTATTTTTATAACTCATTGCTCCTATACTCGCTTGTGCATCCCTGTACACAGTTCCATGAACACGATTCCATATACTACCAAAATAATCTTGGTCTTGGAGAGTGGTAGTGGGCAAGAGAAAGAAGACAAAAAAAAATAGGGAGTGAGACAGTCTTTGACAGATAGACAGGGAAATTCCAAGTGTGACTACAGCAAAATGAGGATTCCATGTTGTAAATTTAATGAAAACACTTGAGTCTTTGGTTTGAAAATCGATTCAAAACTCAATAATTCACTACACATTCCCATACAATACGATCGTTCCATGATTAGCCTCAGGTGGCAACATTTTTCACCAAGACTCCCCCCTTTACCATTCCACAGCACAGACATCACTAACCAAAAGCTCTGGCTTAGTTACTTACATCTATTTATTCGGACTGGATCCAACGGAATCCTCGAGAAAAAAAAATTCAATTGAATTGCATTGGCTTGGCTTTGACTTGGTTTGGTTTGGTTTAGCTTGAAAAATTGAAATTTCTTTCCAAGCCATACATTGACAATCGCACACTCTTTCTCTCTCTCCGTCCCTACCTCTTATGCTCGTGACAAATTACCCCGAGCTATAGTGTCACTCAGAAAACCACAGCACAAGTCTCTTGCACATGGTCCTCTACCCACCTTGGAAAAAGCTCAATCCATTTTCCATACTAAAGTAGGTACTCCATGTCGATACAGCATTGATAGGAGGTTGGGTAGTCACCTGCATATTTTTCTTGAGAGAACGCCTATTCCTATCCTACGCCCTTCGTTTTTCTCTACATTTCAATTTGAAATATTCCACTGTTTAAAGTCTTACGCTAGGCTCCAGATGCACTTTGTCATTTAAATCCCAGCAACTCTCGCAATATCTCTACATGTCTTTATCAATGAGAGGGATTATGCGAATTACCTTTCTAAAAAACATGTGAATTAATCCAAATATGAGCAGATGGCAATATGTAGTATTTTCAGTGTTTTGCAATGCATTGCAATTAATTACATTCTTTTTATAAAAAATAACATTTCCAATTAAAATCCTACAGGCCTATCAGTAATCTATCAGGAACTTCCTGAAGAATTAATCCACCATCATACCACTATGTATCATATAGTCTATCCATTACTTTATTCATTTTGAGAAGGCGTGGGGATGTCATCGTCATTTTTGTCGTTTAGTGGTGGTGAGGTGATACACGCAAAAAACGAGTGAGTGGTGAACTATGTATATGCTTAAAAAAACGGAGTGAGTTTTTATCGACTCTGATTCCTATCTTATTCGAAAATTTCTACCATATGTACCTACCTAAGGTACGTCTATCTCTGTCAAGTAAACAACAGGTAGGTATCTGTATAGTGGTAAGTTTGACATGAATAAACTTGTTAGTTGCCCTACAAATCCAAGACTGCTTACTACACTTTAACAAGGACATTCCATTACTTTCAAATCTAAAAAGAAAAAATAATTTGGACCGGGTGTGCACGAGAAGACAGTCATAGTGCCAGTCTGAGGAATGCATGAGTAGACATACGCTTCAGTTCCTCAGTATGTCACAACACGGGGAATCAATCAATTTTGAAAGATACTCTAATTCATACTCTCAAACCCATATCTAAAACTTCGCCGTATAGTTATTCAGGGAAAGCGCTGACCTTCAACCGTAATAATCGTAATTTATCATCATTATTTAAGGACCAGTTTTGTCGTCTATCTGCACTGGCTCCGTCCTCTATAATCCTGAACAATTATGAAATGTCGTGGGATTTTCCCGTTTGAATTCCCGTCCTCGCTCCGTCGTCTGTCGTGTGTATGGAGCGAAGTGGATGATGAAAACTGAATTAAAGAGATCTTTTTATTTTTTTTGAATATTTCCTTACCTCGATCTCTCATTTGGGAGTGAGCCCAACTTTTCAAGCAGAGAAAGAAGGTAGAGTTGCATGTACGCTCTCGATCTGTAAGTGGAAAAAAGAGAAAGAGACCACAACATATTATTTCATTGAAAGCTCAAGTATAAAAAGAGCCATATACGGACATACATATTTGTAAAATATTCAATGGGTGGTCCTATGCAACTATATAGATGTGTAGCTCCTATATTAAATTTGGAAGGTGTAGGACGGGAGATGGGATCATTGTCATTATAATAAGTGTACCTACAATTAAATCCCTCACATTTCCTTTATTAAAAGCTTGATTCATAGCTCTACTAGACCAAAATACGTTTTAATTAAACCAATGTACCTACGCATATGGGCTGGATCCTAATGTGTAGTTCGACTATAGTACCTATATACCACATATAGACAGACATAGTTTCATGGAGAGGGGCTATGAAGTTGTTATGGTTCCCGAGTGCAGTGCAGTCTAAACGTTCCACAAGCGAAGTGGCTCGAAAGAAAACGAAAGTCGATAGTATAAAAGAGGAGAGATGAATTCATATTTTCAATGGGGAAGAAATGGGGAAAGGATGTATAATGGAGAAGAAGCCTCAACAAGCGTAACAAGGACATTAATTATGGACAGTAATCTAAAGCTTTAGCTTTGACGCATGTGGTACATATTTCTGTTGACTACACAGCTTACTTTTATAGTAGGAGCGCCATATCCTTAGCAATTCATTTAATTATACTTGTACTGTCTTACATGTTTATTATCTGTACTCTCCATGCACACAGCATTCCTCACAATTGTCCTTTGATCTGTGACTCAGGAGCCTTAGCTACAAACTACAAGTACAACTACGACTACGACTACTTACGACTACGACTACTTACGACTACGAC
Organism: Dicyrtomina saundersi; assembly: GCA_034695245.1. NCBI lineage: Eukaryota > Metazoa > Arthropoda > Collembola > Symphypleona > Dicyrtomidae > Dicyrtomina > Dicyrtomina saundersi. The sequence goes on from JAQFZE010003713.1 coordinate 12,135, forward strand.
TATGGTGCTAGAGTGCTTAGTCCTTCAGGCAATATAGTGTCGGATGTCG
>JAQFZE010003714.1:0-12182 GCA_034695245.1 Dicyrtomina saundersi
CTACCAGTACTAATTATGCGCTGTATTATTTGAAACTGGAATTAAGCCAAACTTCAAACAAAGTACTATAGGTTATAGAGATTTAGCCGAAGCCCATACGCTCGGAATTTTCCTATTAACAACGTAATGACTGGTGATAAATATAATTGACAAAAATCTCAATTTAACCCACAACTCTAGTCAACCCTTGACCCCGGGTATAAAAAATCAGGCAGGTCCGCAGAAAAACTTGCATTACTGGATACTGGATACTACGAATTTTCTAAACCCTAGCATTATTGTGGGGCATGAAATATCGGTGTTGGACATGTGTGTTAGCACGTTGAGGCATGAATTTCCGAAGAGCTTAAATAAGCTGGCAGAGGGGTCATAGGGTCCTTGAAATGGGGATAATTCGATGACATCATTTATGGAGGACCCCTAACGCGCCAGCCGGAACCAACACTCTTTTCCATTGAATTTTACTAAAACTGCACTTCCAAACTTCCTGGTTGGCTCGCTTTTTTTCCTATCCCTGGCATTCCCTGGGCCTGTGGGTTACACAGTGACAGTACTGAGTACGTACTACAAATACGTACTCTGTATTTCACAAAAGTACGGATTAAGGTGGGAATGGCAAGGCAAACTTCCGCCCAACATTCAATGCTATATTTAAGCTATTTATGTAGTCTGTAGCATGCGAGAGTCTTCTATTTTCTGCGACTCGTACGCGGGAGATATTTTTAAGAGCATGTAGCGGGAAATGATGACAGAATGTTGTCATGATGTATCACGTACCGTTTTATTGCAGCAACTGGATGAGTCCGCGTTTGCATGGGGTTTATTTTACATTTCTAATTAACATACTATTTTAAAAATTTAAGTGAATAGTTAAGACGAGTGTTCGACCTAGTCATTTAACATGGAAAACATACCACTACCTTCCAAACCTAAGCCCAAGTCAAGAAAAGACAAGTGTAACATTGATATTAATCAAAAAAAACTTGTAAGTTCTGTCCACTCGTTTTTATGTCAGTTAAAAGATGACATTAGAATGGAATTAAGTTATAAGGAAATGTTAGTGAAGTATGGAAATGTGAACCAGGTATGCTCCAATGTATGTAATATGGCCGTTTCTACTGTTGCCAAAATTTTGCAACTTGAAAAGGAAGCAAAGAATCGTGAATTTGACAAACATACAGATAAAGTGAATGGCAACAAAAAACAGGTCAAAATTTTAAAGTGCGACAGAAATAAAAAGGAGCGTAAAACTAAGTTTGTATGCAACAGTGATGTCGTTTACAAATTAAGGAACATTGTACTTGAATTTTATGTGCGAAAATCTTACCCTACACTAGATGCAATTTTAATTGAGTGTGGAAAAGATTCAGAACTTCCTAATTTTAGTCGAACAACACTATGGAGATGGTTGACTGACAAGTGTGGATTTGCTCATGACCATATAGGAAAAAAGCAGATTTTTTTGGAGAAAAAAGAAATTAAAGTTCAGCGAGAATATTATCTCAGAAAAGTTAAAGAGTATAGAAAGGAAGGGTACTACATTGTTTACACGGATGAGACGTGGACTTCTCCCGATATTTCCCCAAGCCGTTGTTGGCAGTTAAGTCTCAAGAAGGACGAGTTACAAGACTTTACTGCATACACGACCGACAAGGTTTTGCAAAATGCAAAAGGGATGACAGGTGATATACACCGAGTATTATATAAGTAGCAAGTATTGTTATTTATTTAAAACTTAAGTCTAAAAAGGATATTTGTATAGGTGGCTTCATAGTGAAAGGAGGCCAGGGACGAATTATCGTGAATCATGCTGGAGGTAGTAGGGGGTTTCTAGAGGGAGAAGGTATTGAGGACATTTTTATTTCTAAAAAGGACTCTATGGATTACCACAGCTCCATGAATTCTGCTCATTTTAAGGATTGGTACACTAAAGTTGTAGATGCGGTACCCGATAACACAGTTATCGTAATGGACAGAGCTCCATATCATAGAGAGAGGGTAAGAGATGCCAAATAAAAGTGCGTTTAGTTTCATTAAGTAATACTAGACATTTAAATAAGCTTATTTTTCTAGGTCCCAGAAACAATTATGGCAAGTATGTCGTGGGTTAAAACAAAAATAATTGATTCGCTTGTACTCAGAGGAATAAAAGAGCCCCATGGTGTCAGCGACTTTAAAGTTATGACTAAAAAGCAGCTTATAGAATTGTCCAACAAGTACTACGTGAAAGTGAAGTACGAAGTTGAACGCATAGCAGAACTTTCAGGTAAAAATATTAAAGTTCTGTGGCTCCCTGTAGCACATTGCGAACTAAATCCTATCGAGCTTATTTGGAGCCAAGTAAAAGGATATGTTGCAAAGAAAAATTCAGAGGGAGGGAATCGGTTTGTTTTGGAGCTGACTAGAGAAGCCGTACGACGAATTACTCCAAAAAAATGGGAGGATTGTGTCCAACATGCTATTTCGATTGAGGACGAAATGATTGAAAGAGATCGTATGCTCGCTAAGGTTGTTAACCTTTCCGTTGGGGAAAGTGGAAATGAGAGCCAATCTTTTGATCCATGCGACACACTGGATATAAATAATTTGGTTTTGGTTTAATTATTATTATCATGGATTTGTATTTGAATATTGCATATTGACTAGTGATAAAATAATTATGAATAAATATTTGTTTGGCCTCTTTCAATGTTTGCATAATATTTACATATACTGGTATGGTTAGTACCGCGTAGGCACAGTTGACAGTTCTCCGTATCACATCGGTAACTGCTACTCTTAAGCAGTGCAGTCAACAGTGTAGTGGTGTAGTAAATAGTAGTAAAGCGTAATGTAATGTGTATGGTAAGATATGGTACGGTAATGGCTATGGCTGAAATGGCATCGGCATTGATCGGCACTGCTCGTATGTAAATCGTAGAAACTTTAAGCAGCATATCTCCTTGGTTAGAAGTGTGCTAATAGCAAGGGGAACGTTGGCTGTGTGACGTCACTCCGCTCATCTATTTCTACTTCCCACAGCAATCCGTAGTTTTGAGAAATACAGTATACATACAAATCGCAAGCACACATACAAAGCAGAAAATCTTTTATTAGAGTAGAAACTCATAAGTAGTATACAAAATTTTGTATTTAAATTACATATTTTAGGGGCCTATTTTTCTACTTTACCGTATCCAGTGCATGAAATAAGTTCTGTGCCTGAGGCCTTTATAGACAAACACATACCAGAAATGACTGAATAAGCGCACGGGCGCTCATTAAAATTGTTTAGACTGACAGCCCTGCACTTTATTTGAGTCCGGCGGTTATTTAATTTTGTAAAGCTTACTGTTCACTAATTCATACACAATTATGCCTACAACAACAGTTTGTGTGTTGGTTTGTATTAAATATGGCAAAATAATGTATGTTAGAGATTGCGTTTGATCAAAACTTGATTCTATTTTATCATTCTTTTATTTTGCACTTTTCTATAAAGCTTTTATTGCTGTCTCGTCTCAGGGCAGGGATCATTTCTATACACGGCGCTCATTTGAGACTCGGCGCCTATTTGAACCCCCGTCGCTCATTAAATTCTTTGTACTTGTGCTTGTGCTGACACAGAGTTGCTTATGTGTTGCTTGAGTTTCGCTCACTGCGTGCGATTTGTCTTCTTTCTGCCTGCAACGCAACAGAAGTGTGTTATTGGGACTGAAGAAATAAAATTACCTGTGTCCTACTCACTAGTCGTCAGACATCCATCCCTTGTATTTTCTAATATAAAGCAGTTTCATCTTTCATGGTTATTTTGCCCACCTCATTTCATTGTATAAAATAAATTCTTTTTTATTTTAAATATGTTTTTGTATGTTTATATATAATACGTGTATAATCAAAGCGGAGAATTATTTAATTTATTATATAGGGTGTCAAGCAATCAAAACATACAAATTACAAATGTAATATTACTTATACAGAATAGACGCAGTTCATCGATTACTTTGCGATTTAGCATCATCATTGTAAAAAGAGCTCATTCATAAGTTTCAAAATGAGATCCAGGCAACACAATATGATAAATAGTTAATTTTATTTTTTGTGTGCATAGAATAAAAGAATTGGTGGCGTCAGGCAAGTTGTACGAAGTATAGATGCGATCATGAGATCTCCAGGTAGCAATTTAAATTTCCAATTGAAATTAGGACCGCCCAATATAATATTGCATCAATTATCATTATTTTCTTCGTTCTGTGGGATTTTCCATGTAGAAACTAACGCTGTGCTTTTGCTATAGCTTTTTACATAATTACAATCTAATTACTTAAGTACTTACCTAAGACGTATATACATTTCAACTATAGACTATAGAGTAATAAAAAGGAGAATACATTTATGTACCTAGGTAGGTACATACCTCTATTATATGTACTATATAATAGCCTGTTGTTCGATTTCGCAACCACAACATCTTTACGAAGACGGTATAGGCTCATGACTGGTTCCATTTAAAATTCGCGAGTTTTTGCACTCATTCCAATTTCAAGACGATTTTGTGTGCTCAATTCATAATTTTATTTATAGGCAACCAGTTGTCGAGTAGCCGTAACCGCATAGGATCCGTATCCAACCACATACATGAGGGTAATGCTAATGATGAACTAATCACGTCTAAAAGAACTAATGTATTACCAATTATCATAAAATCCCCAATAAAAATTGAAGAGCTCCATTTGCCTCTTATTCATGTTTAATTTATTTCGTCAAAACTACTGAAAATTTTATAGTGCTTTCCTAATTTAATGTAACATGTAATACTTATCGTTACTGTTTATTGTCCCAGTGTTGTGAAAATTATATCGGCGTACGTCACTCGGATCCATTTTGATTTTGTACTGGGCTGCTGACAGCATTTAGCATTTTTATGACTGCCGCCACTGCCGCGTGTATTTTTTGTACACTATTTTATTATTCAATTGTCAATCAAGGTGTAGGTTTACTAGGATAGGACTAGGACTAGGTTTGGTCTTAATTGATTATTACATGATGAAAATAAGGACCTAGATAGGTAGGTTCTTATTCGTTCTTGTGCACTTTTTAAGTACCGTGCGTACCTCCTAGTCAAATAAGATATGTAATTATTATTGTCATTTAATAGTATAATTATAATTAATTGCGGAATGTGTGAAGTGAAGAAAATATAGTTCATAGTGCATACCACTATAGCATAGTGGTCCGTGCCTACATATATATGTACAGTTTAATGTTTCTAGTCGTTTTCGTTTCTGCTTTATATATCTGTCTTCACAGGCCCTATACATACCGTAAATAACCGAATAAGCGACGGGTCTCAAATAAGCGTCTGGTTATAAATAGCCCTTACGCATATTAGAAGTATTATAGAACATATTTAAAATAATTTTCAGGACCATAATTTAGCCAAAAGTAATCTCTAATATTCATACCGTCTGTGAAAAACCAAAATGACCCATATCCAATTTAAGCTAAAATCAAAATGAGCTATGTCATAAAAACAAAATAAGAAAACATGCGTAAAATTTTAATTAAGAGTTTTTGAAAAGTGTAAAATGTTCTATTTACATGTTTTTTAAAAGTGTAAAATGTTCAATTACATGTTTTTGAAAAGCGTAATATGTTCTATTTACTGAAAAGTGTAAAATGTTCTATTCACATATTTTTTAAAAGTGCAAAATATTCTATTTAAATGCTTTCAAGACATATTTCAATATTTTTGTAGATAGTGGATATTGTTTTTAGCTACAAAAGGATATGGGTCATTTTTTTTCTTCACAGACGATATTTTGGTTTTTAATAAAAAACAACAAAAACGGTAGCTTTAGGCATGATTTTGTATATGCATTAGTTTCATTTTTGACCGTAAACTGAAACACATTAAATAAACACCGCCGGGCTATCACTCCTAAGAAATTAATAAACGCCCGGGCGCTTATTCGAACATTTACAGCATACTGCTGCTCACTTCCCATGTCAACTTTTACATATTACATAATATTGCGAATACGCCATTTGAACTTGACAAAAGATCTCTTCTCATTTACCGAATCGATCATGTGCAGAGAAGAATGATTAAATAGGTATATTTGCATAAATGCATAACAATCGTGATGAGGTAATACACTGAATGGAATATATAAAATACTCAACTTAGTAAGTATAAGTGCAATGCAGTTTGAAATGTTATTGTATATAATAATGAGAAATAATTCAAATCTCATAGACTCAGGATTCAGGATGAGTATTATTGGTTCGAGAAGGCTATATAGACTACGTAATGTTGTGTGTTGTTCACAAAATTATAAAGTATATATCTATGTAATGTATTTTTATTTTATTTGTTGTTAGTTTTTTTTTAAAATATTTTATTTACAAGCGGACCGAGCCATATATTGCTAATTTGTATGTGTGCCTGCCTTGGGTTGATCTTGTGACTGTTCCTATATACATATATACAGAAAAAAAGTGAGACAGTTGTGACTTGTGGGAGTAAATTGCTTAAGTTAACAATACATAAGGTTTATGATGATAGGCATCTGTCTTACCTATGTACATAGATCTACGGCACTACGGTCAGAGTCAGACCGTAGAACACATTGGGCATTTCAAGTTGCATAAATAAATACATACTTATTAGCAATGCAATGTAGCGAAAGTAATAATTGAGTATTTTCTTTGAAGACTCAAGATGTCGTGTATTATACAGGGTATTAGTATTAGGAAGTGAGGGCCATATATCGTCTGTGAAGAATCAAAATGACCCATATCCAATTTAAGCTACAATCAAAATGAGCTATGTCATATAAACAAAATGCGAAACATGCGCAAAATGTTAATTAAGAGTTTTTGAAAAGTGTGAAATGTTCTATTTACATGTTTTTGAAATGTGCAAAATATTCTTTGTACATGTTTTTGAAAAGTGTGAAATGTTCTATTTGCATGTTTTTGAAAAGTTCAAGGTGTTCTATTTAAATGCTTTCAAGAAATATTTTTTACTATATTTTTGTAGATAGTATGGATACTGTTTTTAGGTTAAAATGGATGTGGGTCATTTTGGTTCTTCACAGACGATATATTACTATATCCTATAGATGATTCTTTTACAGACAACAACAGGGAGAGAGAGATATACAAAATATAATATTTTAACATTTCAATCAGTTTGACTAATTCGACTTCCACTTAGAGCCAACTCAGAACAAGAACAAGTATCTATTTGAAATTCATTAACACGTCGCACATCATCCCTACGACGATCCACGAGCCTCTCTCTCTCTCTCCCAACTCATCTTCATTTTGATGTTGATTTGATGAGACAACAGACAACGGCGGACGGCGAAGACGACACGGCAACGTGAAGCATGCATAAAAGAAAGGAGGAGAGTCGAGCTAATTACGATGAAAGAATCCCTAATTATGAAGATGAGACTGGAGTATGTAGGAAGCCTTGGGTTTGAATTCTTGTATTCTTATTTGGATTTTTTGAATTTCAATGTTTTAAGTAGGTAGGTGCTGACAGCTTTATTATTCGGTCTTTGTATTATGTATTTAGATGATGTAGTAGTTACGTTGTTAAGTAACGAAATATGATGTAGGTACGTTCACGATAAGAGATGATCCCGAAATTAACCTCGTTCAATACTAAAAATATTTATCTTTCATCTTTGCATTTACTTTTTTTTATTGATCTTCTTCTTCTTCTTCTTGGACTGTAAAGGAACTCGTCCTCCACATCGGTCTGAGGTTCAGTAGGGATCTGAAATTCAGACTTCATTGACGTCGGCTGTTTGGGTCTGGAACTGACCTGGATAACAATTTAAATAGAGGCGTTATAGACGAGACTGTATTATATTTATATACAGAGACAAGGAAGCTCTATTTAATTTAAGAGATATTATTTTATACTGCAACTCTCAATTTATTTTATAAAGTTTTCGTGAGCCGGAAAAGTCAATGTCATTAGTTGGAAAAGAAAATGATGACCTTTTTTTTCTTTTCTGGCTCATGTTGGCCATGGTGAATTGAACCTTTAACATTTAGAGCAAATTATTTGAACTTTTAAGTGAAACTCAGTGTTCTAATAATAAATTATATTCTGTAACATATTGCTCTATAATATCGTCCGGATATTTAATTACCTATTTTTTCAGTAACCAGTTCATATTATATAGTGAAAATAAATATTTAAACTGCCTTGACCAGTGGCAACATCACACCTAAAACCAAAGATTTTCAGCAAGCAGCATAATAGATTTATCGTGAAATTTTTCAAAAATACAAAATGAGCGCACCTGCACCATCACATCCAACGTCTCGCAGGGGAAAGAAAAGGCTAGAAACCATGATCGCCCGAGGACGGCGTGGCTCAGCCGCAGCTATTGCCCGACTTCGCTCTGGATCACTTCCCAGGTTAGATATAACAATTCCGAAATGTTAATATTCTTTAAAGTTATGATAGTCTTGCTAGATTATAGGAATTATGACACAGCCGATAGTTCCGAATTTGCATATTTTAGTCATTAATTTGGTTCATAAATCAATTTTTTGTTGTTGCATTCTATCGTCTGTGAAAAACCAAAATGGCACATATCCAATTTAAGCTAAAATCAAAATGAGCTATGTCATAAAAACAAATTGAGAAACACGCGTTAAATGTTAATTAAGAGTTTTTGAAAAGTGTGAAATGATCTATTTATATATTTTTTAAAAGTGAAAAATATTCTAATTAAATGGTTTCAAGACACATTTCAATACTTTTGTAGATAGTATATACATATTGTTCTTAGCTAAAAATGGAAATGGGTCATTTTGGTTCTTCACAGACGATATTATCATTAATCGTTTAAAAAATTTGGACATAATTTCCTGTAAATGGAAAATCGTAAGTGGGCATTACAGGGATGTTTATAATTTTATTATGTATATTTATAAAACTCAAAAAATTCAAACTTGAAATCATAAAAATCAAATGCATACATAGCTGGGCTGGAGGTCCACCAAGTTCGATCCATCCCCAAACTCCGACAATTGATGAAGAGCATGAATATGGATTTCCTTACCCAACTATAAATGACGATGATGATGACAGTGAAACTGATGTGGAGGAGGCTGAGCCACTGAAACATGCTCATATCGTAATAGCCGTTGACGATGAGGCAACGATGAAACACAAAAAGCCCAAGATTGCTCAGATGACGAGATCAAGAAGCGACCTTCCGTGTACTAGACTATCCCGTGTCCAAGGAAAGTTAGTCTAAAAAAATTAAATTGCATTTCACACTTTCATTTTTTTATGTTTTCCTTATCATTACACACACATATATAAGGGTTCCTTCAGGGTCTTTTAACATATTTTACGTTACAATTTTATTATTATCACACAAGGAAGTTATAAGTTAAGCAAATTAATGTTTAAATACCTATAGGTGATAAAACTGTTTTAAGACCCTTTTGTAATTATAAATGATTTTAGTGTTGACCTGGGACTTGTTCTTTCCGGAATGTATGCAAAACTTCTCGTTGTAATGGGAATTGCTTTTCCATTATCCGAAGTGATTTCATCCTACATTCCTCATAGATTCTACGATGTGAGTGTATATTTAAAGGGATGCTCTATTAAAAAATTGATTATTACCAACTAATATAGCTATTAAAACTTTACGCCAATACATAACTATCATAAGATGCTTGTTTACACGAAATATAGATACGGTATGGGCAGTTCGGTTATTAACAAATTCGCTGCACTATAATTTATTTCAGGGCTTTTATATTTACCTCTATTTGATGAGCATCCTATTCATGATCTGTATTCTTGGAAATGTTGTTAAGCAGAAGGCAAAAAGATCAGCAGTGGGCTTTATGCAGCGTAAAAAACTGTTTCAATTTTCAAACAATACTATATTTTTGTAGTGCACCTATATATATATATATAGAATTATTTGCATGTGTGTAGAATTTAATTTCAACATTGATAAACTTTTTAAAAAAATCGAGAAAAAAATATTTTAAAGTTGAAGTTAATACCCATTGTATTAAGGAATGAACGATTTAAAGACAAAATTTCATCATTCATCCACGGACTCTGGTGTTGCTCCAGATGTGATCTCGAACGGACATTCTGACGAGTCGGACACTGATGCACACAACAAGCACCATAAAAAATCCATGGAATCTCCAAAGTTTGGGGGAGGAACACGGAAAAATGGAGGACACGGGCACGGTCATCGACAACCAGGGGAAGCACAACTACGTAAAATTGACTCACACCATTCCATGATGAGTGGCGGTACCAACATGGGTGACAAGTACCGTGGACATCATCGCTATCATTTCGGATCCTTCTACCTTCGAATGGGCGCCATGGGTGAGTTTTTTTTTCGGAGCTATTCCATATAGTTTCCATTTTTTTTGCCTTAGTACAATTGTTTTCTAGCTATTCCCTCGAGACTCCATATAATAAGGATGAAATCAATCGGTCGTCAGTATAGGTGTAGATTTTCACACAGGAATCACATTATGAATTAAAAATACATTAGTATTATATAGTAGTAACAAAAGAAAACATGGCATAAAATTAATTAGTTCATAGTTAACGCGCTCAAAACTGAACAAAAAGCATGTATAGCTGATAGTTAGAACAACTTATTGACACTTTCAACTTCTATTTTTAAATCTTTGCTAACGAGTTTTGCTAAAATTCTTGACCTCAAAGTTCCAGTAATTATACTTAAACATAAAAGAGGTATATTATGAATACTTTTTGAGCACTGAATTAACACGTTTAACTTTTCTTCGACCGTTTTCCATTTTCCTTCTTGTAAGCACAAGTTTTAATTTTCTAGTCGATGCCGTAGAGTACAACCTGAAACTGAAACAATATATTATGTACAACCTGAGTACCAAACCAAGGTGACTTTACCACGTATGATTCTTTCGAGTGCAAGTTCAATTCAATTCTTGAAAATTACCATTCGAAATATATTTTTCTTCGTTGTTCGCACTTGCAAAGTTTAATATTTACAAGTTACCGAATACATGCTCATGTTTCAGTTAACAATAAAATTACCACTCACAAGTTGTTTACTGTTTTACTGTAGTAGTAGTACTAGTTGAGATAGTGTGAATGGAATCGGATGATGTTAGGTTTGTGGTTAATTCAGGTTGATGTGAAAACTTTTGTTTAACTATGGTAATTAACTGTATTTTCACAGCATTTGGAATCGGAAGCATGATTTATAGTGGCTTGGAATTTGGTCAATACTTTGAGCTCGAGGTGGATACGAAATGTCATAATTATATGATGGCATTAACCCCCACCGTCCGGATGATCTTCACCTTTATGCAGATGTACTTTATATTTTTAAACTCAAACATGGCCGTGGGGAAGACGAGCATTGGGGTTCAATTCGGTCTCATGCACATGATCGGGACTAACCTTTGTGTCTGGCTCAATGTTTTGGTGGAGGAGACCCGGCACGAGATCCTTCACTTTTACGATCCCACAAATCAATCACTCATCCTTCCCCATCAGGGTCATGGGCACGGCTACCATGGGAGTGTCCATGGACATGGCTCCCACCACTATGAACCGGATACTGTTGACGGTGATTCCGCAGTGGCAGAGGCACTCAATTCAACAAGGGTCAAGCGGGGTCTTCGAGGTATGTACGAATGTCGCCGAAGTAATATCATGGGGACTTTGGTGAATAATGCGAGTCCATTTCTTTTCCCGTGCACAATTGAGTATTCTTTGATCTGTGCCGCCATTTGTTACGTCATGTGGAAAAGCACTGCGAAGAGACGAGCCGCCAGGTATAGCACCTATCGGCGACCGGAACCAGTGGAGGTTTGGAGAAAATATTTAATTTACTGCTTCTGATTTTGCCTTGTATTTCTGATCATATTTTACGAATAATGAGAATTGCCCAGGGCCAGACGAAGGAATTGCTTTTAGGCCGCAATTTGTTTCCATGCAAAAACCACCATCTTAATTCCTACCTATCTACATAATTTAGCAACCTTTGGCAATTCTTAACGAAACTTGACATGCGATATACCATTTTGAAGCTCTTAAAAAATATAAAATATAAAATTCGTTTAAACTTGAAAATTATTTAATTTACTATTTGTTTTAACTATAATTAACTTTAAATGTGCAATTTAAA
>JAQFZE010003715.1:0-12181 GCA_034695245.1 Dicyrtomina saundersi
GTATTCAGACCGCGCATTACATTTTTCTTGGAAGATGCGATAATTGAACAAACACGGCGACGGCGACGGCGACTACTCCACGTTAATCCTATATCTTGATTCGATTCTTGAAATTGAAACTTACGCTTGTGCTTTACATACCAAATAACTCACGATCAGACAGACAGAGGCTCTGACACTCTGAAGGCTGCTGCCGTGTCTTTTATTGTCTGTTGTTGTTGTTGGTGTTGTTGTTGCTGTTTTGATTGTATAGAATTTTGAATTACATCTTGATTGATTTTAATTCCACTTATAGTAATAATTATTGTTTCATAGTAATTGATAGCGACTCCACGTTGCCGGTAAGTGTAGCACAGTAATTTAAGCGAATCTAAATTCCCCAAAAAGGCGATTTAGATGCAGGAAGAAAATCATGAGGTGGAAAAAGGCGGCAATTAAAAATTGCAAATTTAAACAATACACTTATTTTGGCAATGACAATGCAACAATGAAAATGGCGCGCCTTTTCCCTTCACAGGAACGCCTTCCATTCTTTTACAAGTCAGTTTTTTTAGCTGTTTTTAAACACTGTGTTTTAGTATGAAATAATTAAGCTGTAATTAGTTTAAAATTTGGGATTTTGACAGTCAATAAAAAATGGGGCAAAACAATACACAAAATTAGGAACGTCATTGACATTGACATTTTGAAATACATGGTAAGACAGTGAGTGCCCATTTTGGTTGGTAATTTTTAAATATCGTCATTGAAGAACCAAAATGACCCATATCCAATTTAAGCTACAATCAAAATGAGCTATGTTATAAAAACAAAATAAGAAACATGAGAAAAATGCTAATTAAGAGTTTTTGAAAAGTGTAAAATGTTCTATTTACATGTTTTAAAAAAAGTGTAAAATGTTCGATTTACATGTTTTTGAAAAGCGTGAAATGTTCTATTTACATGTTTTTGAAAAGTGTCAAAATGTTCTAATTTTATGTTTTTCAACAATGTAAAATGTCCTGTTCACATGTTTTTGAAAAGGTGCAAAATGTTTTAATTCCATGTTTTCGAAAAGGTGCAAAATTTGATATTCAGGTATTTTTAGAAAGTGCAAATAGTACTAATTTAATATGTTTGAAAAGTGTAAAATGTTCTATTTAAGTGCTCTCAAGACATATTTGAATATTTTTGTAGATAGTTGATATTAGTTTTAGCTAAATATGGATATGGGTCATTTTGGTTCTTCACTGACGATATGACAAAAGCGTAGAATTTCATCTCACGGACTTTTGTAAATCCATGTTAAGTTATTGATTTTGAGGCAAAACGGAAAAAGTCAGCCAAACTAATGCAGGGAATTTGAACACATTGTGTAGTTTATACGCCGCATTTAATTTCTAATATTATTTGGCAGCACTAAGTAGTTACAGATCATAAAAATTTGCTAAAATTTGCACGGTAACATTAATGATGGTTAAGTTTGAATGTCGATTTGTAGAAATAAAATCTTAAAAATATTTACAAATTTCATTGCATCTCTGTCATCATCGTCGTAAATCGCAATCGTGATCTGTCCTAATCAGACTCTTGAGAATTCTAGAATGTCACTCACAATAGACTGACAGGAGGTGGTACTCACACATTTGAAATTTGAAATTAACAATCAGTCGGAAGCATATCGCACGGGAACCATCCAACAATCACTATTACTCTCTTCTCGTCTTACTTTCACTTCTCGTAAATTCAGAATTCAGAGCATCTCTGCAGTCGTAATAAATTGTAATCGTAAGTAAAACGATGAGGAGGGTAAAGACAGATGCGTGAACAAAATGTAGCAGGGCAGGCATCAGGGGACAAGTGCAATATGTGCTATCTGTATCTGTGAGATTTGCCCATCATTTCTCACACAACTAAAATTTGAGCTATATACTGCATGGTATTTATTCCGTATACAACTGTGCTGCATTGTAATATGCATGCTAAATCTGTAAATAGCATATTATAGTAACACAAGATAGCACTTTTGTACGCAGCGTAAGTGAAGAATCAAAATGGTCCATTCCTAATTTCAGCTAGAATTCAAATGTGCTGTAAAATAAACACTACGAATGATGAAGAATGATGCCCAAAATATTTTTAATTTTACAAGGTTTTAAAATTACAAAATAAACTATTTACGTCTTTTTTTATGAAAACTGCAAACTGTGCATTTACATAATTTTTGAGTAATGAAAAATTTTCTAGCTGCTTGTTTTTGAATGTACAAACTGTTGAATTTACATGCTTTTCAAAAGTGCAAAATGCTGTATTTACACGTTTTTTGAAAAGTGCATATTGTTTTATTTATACTTTTTTAAAAAATGCACAAATGTTCTATTCACATGTTTTTTGGAATGTGCAAAATATTCTATTTACATGTTTTTCAAAAGTGCGACATGTTCTATTTACACGTTTTTGAAATTTACGAAATGCTCTATATATACACTCTTTTGAAATCTTGATGTTAAAACTATTTTTTTATGGATATGTAATAACTTTTGATTTAAACTAAAATGGAAATGAGTGGTTTTGATTCTTCACAGATGACATAATGTGCTATATGCTGCACTACTACTACGGTGACGGTAAATCGAAGACTATTATTCTATTATGAAGGAGCCATGTGTGGGCCACGCCACTGCGCGATTGTCAGTCAGTCAGCCCGTCAATTATCTAAAATTGCACTTATTGCAGATAGACATTGTCAAGTCAGACTATTCTTCTTCTTCACTATAATACAATCGCTTTACATATATTCGTAACCATAACCTATACCTACAAATATATAGCACACTATTTGTACATAGAACGGCCATATCTAAATTACAATGCTTCATACATATACACGTAAAACATATGTTTAATATTTAATATTTCATTTTGCCAATTTTTTATTTCGTATATATTTCGCAACGGAGACAATTTACTTGTTCAACTATGTAATCGCAATCGTAATGCTTTTAAAGTTAAAGTTTAATGCATTATGTATTATTAGCATAGCAGTGTATTGTACTTTTTATTTTTTGCAATCTCGTTTATTGTGGTGCACACTTTTTACTGTAGCTGGACCTAAAGGTATAGATTAAATTTCACGACAAGTCCAAGTCGACGTCGAAATCAAACAATTGGAATATAAAGGTATCTGAATGGAATTGTGATTGTAATTTTTTTCTAATGCGTGTGATGGATGATGGATCAGCTACAGATCAGTAGATGTGATGTAAAATATTTATGTGAAGTAGCTATTAATAAATCTGCCTTATTTGTCTATGCAATTTAATGGACATCCAAATATTATGTAGTACAAAATATCTCTATGTCATCTGTCTTGGGGATTGTCCATAAATGATGTCATGGGTAGATTGAGTGGGCCACTAGTTGGGTTATTCATAAGATACCGTGTGAAAGATAGCAGTTTAAGTAATTTTAAATTTTAAGACATTTGAATTGGCAGGTCCTAAAATATTGATAATTTGGATGACATCCTTTGTGGACCATCCCTTGTTGCAGCTTGCACCTGAGGTTTCATAATCTTTATGGTGTAGAATGGTCAGTAGTCAGGATATTTGCTACAGAGTTTTTAGAGTTGAAATTAAAAGTTTAAAATTTATTAAATAAGTTTAGGCTTTGGAATTTAGAATTGGCAAATAATTATGAAAGGAGGCAGATGGTTAAAACAGAATCAGCTGTTTTCTGATATTTCCGGATACGTTTTTAAATTTAAAACTTTATTTATGAATAATAATATGTGTAATATACCTTTCAAATCATTTTACATTTAAAATTCATACCAAGCACCAAGATTTGCAAACATATCCCTAACTGTATTTTATTCAAGAGTTAAGCCTTAATATTTAACATTTTTAACTGTGCAGTTAAATCATTATAATATAACTTACTGATAGTCTATTTGATTTTGTTTTTAAACTTTGAAAAATTCAATAAATTGTTGTTAAAAAAAATGTAAATCAATGAGATCATGTCTTGTGTAAGGGAGTAAATGTACATTTCGTAATATTTTGAATGTTGAATGGGCAGCAAAAGATCTTACCTTCACCGTCAAAAATTTACCCGATGTCAAATGTTTTCTTAAGCAACGTACAAGTTCCAAGAATTAGACCACTTTTGTAAATTTCGAATTTGAACAACTAACGGATTTTTAATTTCGATAATTTTTAAATTCGACATTTTGTAACTTTCATGATTAGAAAATGAACCGTTTTAAATTTATTTAAAACACGAAAACAGATTATTTTGCTTTTTTTAAAAACATGTCAATAGAATATTTCACGATTCTCCAAAACATTAAAAATGAAGAATTTTTCACTTGTAAAAACTTGTAAATAGAATATTTTGCACATTTTCAAAACATGCAAATAGAACATTTTGCACTTTTTAAAAACTCGTATTTAACATACTAAGCATATATATATATAATATCATCTTGTAGTTTATGGACTTTGTATTGTATTTAAAGGGATGTCCCACAGATTGATACTGTGTAAAATGCCGCTTAGGCCACTAATAGACCCATTGCAGACTACCCTTATAATTTGTGGACTTACAGTTAGCTCCTTTTAATTCTAGCCTAAATTTGATGTGTTCCATTTTGATCCTTAACAGACGATGACGATATCTATTTGAAACTAAGGACGTACTACAAGCATCGGTATACCGATGACATCATTAATGGACGATCCCTAATAAGCTATGTAGTTAATTGTACACCTCATTACTTGCTGTATTACAAGTCTAGAGCCTAAGAAAATAATACAAAAAAGTGGTCCATGATCTTTAAGTGTATCTTCAATCTGTCATGTTAATAAATCTATGCAGTGATTTGCCTAAATAATCTAAATAAAAAATCGCCAATCGTAATCCTACATAACATAGTCTATCCACATCTAAAAAGTAAACAATTCAAAAAAAATCTGTCTGTGGAAATAAGCATACATTACGGGTCGCTTTCTACCATATCCGTCACCGTCAAAGCCAAAATTCCCTATCTAAAATAAACTGTTGCCAATTTAATAAACTACATAATAATACATACTATTCACTCAAATGTAGAAGATCTGATATCCTAATGACTTTCCAAACGCTCACTGACGAATTTGATGCTGACGTTGACGTATAGTAAACTGTACGCGTCAATAAATTCCTTGTGATTTGATAACTGATGTTAATATCCGACCAAATGGAAAGGGAAATAAAAAACTTGTCTGTTTATTTTATTTTGAATTTTTTCCTCGTCTCTGATTACAGAATTTGAAGTCTAAATTGAGCATTTAATGATCATTTATTCAAAATAGAAATTAAAGGGCTGACTGACTGACTGCACTACTACTCCACTCTTGACTGTTGCAATCATAGTCCAAGTCGAAGTCGAACCCAAAGCGGAATTCAAATAATATTTTATGACAAGGAAGATTATTCGCAATTTAAATTTGGATATTTTTTGTTTACTATTTTTAAGGACTGATTACATGACAAAAGTGTGTAATACCGATTTTAGGTCTATAGGCAAATCAATAGTCACATTTAGTACTGAGGCTGTTAGGCTACGTAATAAACAATATTAATACATAGCGTGAGTGAAGAATCAAAATGACCTGTATCCATTTTAAGCTGGAATCAAAATGCACTATGTACAAAAAAAGAAATCTTAACATGTCCTAATGCATTTTCCATCATAATACTGTAAATATTGAATTCAGTGCTCCTACGCTATACATATGCTAAATTTTAGTTTGAATAATTTAAATATTTCAAAAAATTTAAATAGAACATTTTGTGCTTTTTAAAATCTTGGAAATAGAACAATTTGAACTTTTCAAAAACATGTGAATAGAAAATTTCACACTTTGCAAAGAAACGTAAATAGAACATTTTGCAATTTAAAAAATTCATGTTAACAGAATATTTTGAACTTTTCAAAAACATGTAACTGGAAAATTTTGTGCTTTTTAAAAATCATGTAAATAGAATATTTTACACCTTTCAAGAAACATGTAAATGGAATATTTTGTACTTTTTAGAATCCAAAAATAAAAATAAAAAACCATTTGGATAGGACATTTTGCAATTTTAAAAACATGCAAATAGAAAATTTTGAAACTTTCACAAACATGTATGTAAATAGAGTATTTTAAACTTTTAAAAAATTCATAATTAAAATTTTCCACATCTATCTGATTTATTTGATTTATTGTTTTTTTTTGACATAGTTCATTTTAATTCTAGCTTAAGTTGTATATGGCTCATTTTGACTCTTCTAAGACGATATATTACAGTGAAAGGAAATATCGAAATATGAAGCAGATCAACAACAACATCAGCTTCGGCTTCAGTCCATCAACAAAACAAATCAACGTTTAAAATATCCAAATAGGAAATGGGTGACGAGAAAGATAAAGAATCGTATTGGAATTTAATTATGTAGGAAGGAAAAAATTATACATTACACAGCTGCACAGTAGAGCCAATTTCTTTCACGTATTTTTCTGTATAAATAATTTCATAAAACAAAATATGAAATCATCCGTCGCTCTTCATATTTTATGTCAGTTAATGATGGTATTTTGCCTTATGCGGCAAAACTAGCGAAAGGTGGCCCACGTTCTACGCACTGTGTACATAATAATCGGCGTAATGTACAAGCCACGCTCACGTTTCCATGTTGCAATCGTTATCATTGTCGTTACCGTTTTCATTTTCATTTCCCCTATGCTTCAGCACTACACATTATGGTTTTATTTACATTTGTTATTTGTTTTTCGAGGAGGCAGTCGTGGGGGCCGTTATACCAGTAATGTTAAAAATTAATTCAGAATAAATCGAGATCATTCGAGAGTCATTTATCAGTGCGTCGAAGTCGACATGGGCTTCGTTATTAAGTTTGTTTTTGTTTTTAAAATGGGAGTTGAATTGCCAGTTTAGACTTGTGGCTTGTGCATGTCTTAAATGGTCACATGAGAACGTATAGAATGCACAGAATAAAAGGGAGATAATCAATCTAGTTTAAAATTTAAGTGTATGTTGGTTGGTACCTTGTATTGCATTGCATTGGTAAATTTTTAAAAATTTTTGAGAGAGAATATATGAAAAACGTAACATGGGAAAAAACGTGAGGGAAAGCGTGAGTGGTGAAATTCAAAATTCAAAATGGTTTATTGTTAAAAGAGTGGTAGGGGTGAGTGGTGATGGGCTAATGATTTGTCGTGCAGTTTTTGCTTATTGTACATTTTATTTTTATTTTTTTAGATGGAACATTTTATTGTAAAATTAATTACTATTTCCTGTCTTCCACATTCCACTGTTGACTAATTTAAAACAGAAATATTCTTATATTAATTTTCGTATCTTCTAGCATTACAACTCAATAATAGAAAACATCTGGTTTAATTAACGTTTGACTTAACATACATAATATGCAAATTGCCTTAATTCCGACTTAGTAATCTATTTACTTCCGTATTGTAAAATACCTTTAATTTTGTATGGGCGGCGTCGAAGTCCACACAATTATTAAATTATTATTTTATTATTTATTTTATTATTGATACTATTAATTAATAAGCCTTTGGCTAGACCAACTTCCAAATTTCATTCAGCTATTTTAAATTCAATATAAATTGTTTTGTTTGACTAATTTACTTGAATTATAGTTTTAAATTGTATAAGTTGTATGTATTTAACTGTTAGTAATTTTAACGCCGCTTCAAATAAAATTCTTGAGTTTGCTACTCATGAAACACAGTTCCGCGTTCCAATTTGGATTGTCAGTTGCGCCGCAATGACTCATGTATTCTGTCCACTGTAACGGTCTATGTACGTTATTTCCATCTATTAACACTATATTTTGTATATTTCAAAATTGTTTCTTCAAGAATACAATGCCCATACTGCAACTCATTTATCCAGTCAATGGGAAATAGAGAGAGTCCCGCTCTTTTCAATAGATAATTTAAATTCCCAGTGAAGCGTCAGACTCAGAAAAGTAAAAGATAGATTTGCAATATTAATACACAGCATTATAATGCACAAATAAATTTATTACTGAGTAAAATTAGCCGAAATTGGTGTAATATTTGACTGACAGTTTAAACATTCAAACTTGACAAAAATTTAAAGATGTAATATTAAAATCACGTCAAAACAGAAGTTAAATAATTGTGATGTTAGCGCTTTGAAGCGTCAGAGGGTTGCATAGGGTCAGTAAAGAAACAAAATGATTCATATCCAATTTAAATTAGAATTAAAATGAGCTATGTTAAAAAACACACTAAAACTAAATGAAATAGGCTGTAATACTCAAAATGTTAATAATGAGTTTTTGAAATGTGCAAAACATTCTATTAACATGATTTTGAAACGTGAAAAATATTTTATTTGCATATTTTTGAGAAGTGAAAAATGTTCTATTTACATATTTTTGAAAAGTGCAAAATTTTGTATTAACAGGGTTTTGAAAAAAGCAAAATATTCTATTTCCATATTATTTAAAAGTGCAAAGTATTCTATTCACACGCTTTCACGATGTTTCTATATTGTAGGTAGCGCATTTTGTAGCCAGGCAAAATTGGAAATAAGTCATTTTGAGTCTTCACTCTCGATATTAAATTTTGAATATAGAAAAGAGATTATAATATTTTAATTGTACAGCAATTGTTCCAAATCAAATTACAATTATATTATTGTACTGTACTAAACACTGTAATAAGCTGTAAGCTAAGAGCAGAATGGAAATGTATATACTATGGAAAGATTTGGAGGATGACAAATGATGTGATCTTTTAATGTGAACCGGAAGGGTGCGCATTGATTTTACATTGAGCCTAGACACATTATTACACATTAGACACACACTTTTTGTGTGGGTAGGTAGGTAGGTACGTGAGCTTGATTTTTATGATGTTTGTCAAGTACTTTAACCTTCGCCGTAGACGGTAGACAGACGAACAAGAGCGATTATGAGAAATTACAATAGCAATAACAACGTCATGGTAGGTAATTATTGATTACCTTACGTGGTTTCTCAGCACATCTATTTACTTCAAGTACATAAAATGCCACCTACTACTGTACTGTACCTTCTTAGTGCTCTAGTGTGATTTATTGGTACTACCCTTATTCTTTGCATTCCAGAATTCCAGAAGGGTAGATTAATTTTATTTGGAATTCCTTATTTACATATAATATAGCGTACGAATTAAAAAAAATTAAAATGGATTCTGTGAGTTCAGAGATGATTTAGTTTCCATATGTAGTATTGCAATTTAATGAAGTAAAATTAATTTTCCTGGTTTATTTGTATCAGTCTTTGCCTGTAATTAGTTCTTTGATTTACAAAATTCCTCATTCCGAAGCTACCTTGATGAGCAACATTTGCAATATACCACAAAACATTTTAAACGGCGTTGAGCTGGAATTTATTCCCACGAATTACGTTGGTGCATAAAAAAAGTCAAAATGTAAAAACTATTTCCATAAAATTTTCGTTATCATTAAACATAAAACGATTTACGAAATTGCAGTTTTTAAATCAGGAAAATTAGATAGCATTTAATATCTTTCATCTGACTGAGGGAATTTAGCCCTATTGTGTATGTGTGTATTGTCTACTCTTAATTTAGAAATTTCAGGGCCGGACGAAGGAATTGGTTTTAGGCAGCAATTTGTTTCCATACAAAAACCACCATTTGGATTTTATTGATGGTTTTATTTAATAATGCAAAATTCTGTATTTACATGTTTTAGAAAAATGCAAAATGTCCCATTTACTTTATTCAGAAAAGTGGAAAAATGTTCTATTTACATGTTTTGAGAAAATTGGAAAATATTTTATTTCCATGTTTTTGAAATGTACAAACAGTTTTATTTTGCATGTTTTTGAAATGTCAAAATATTTTTATTTACATATTTTTGAAAACTGCAAAATGTTCCATTTACATGAGTTTTGAAAATTCAAACAGCGGGGGCTGCCAATGCGCTGGCCGCCTTATACAGCCCTGGAAATTTTAAAATGGGATATGTGTGAATTCGAATTTGTGAATTGGGCTCTTGGTTTCTTATAAAAGGAATTATTAAGCGATATAACCATCCATCACCAAAAATCAAAATCATGCATGGATGGAATCAGGAAAAGATAAAAACATAACACATGACACGTATATAATTATTTCTACTACTGTGACCTTCACAGCCCCCTTCCCTTGTTTTTTTTTTTCAGCGACACAATCGAAATCGATGTAGCAGAAGTAGAAGTTGCAGGAGTAGCACCAGCAGCCACGCCAAAAACAACCATAATAATAATAGCTATTAACACCAAAGAAAAGACCACGTAACAAGAATTAAGAGGCACTCTTCCTTTCCATGTTACAGTAAAAATTGTAAATGGGATTGTTTATCTTTATCAAATAGTTTTTTTCTCCTACTACATACAACTTCTAATTCCTGCTGCTGGAGATCCCTGTGGTTTGTGGTTATAATTTTATGCTGATTTTTAGTTTTGATCATATAGCAGAAGGCAGAAACGTAGATAGCCGGTCCTAGTGTTTGTTTTATTTTTTATAAATTAATATGGTAATGGTAATCATATGGGTATACAATCTGTATTTTTGTTATGCATAAATTACTTAAAATTACATATATGATAATTGTTATATAGGATTCTGTTTAAAAAGTATTTATTTTATTTATTATTATAAATATTTAAATTAAATTCGAATGTCCAAGAAATGTAATGTACGTAGTACAATGCATCAAATTAAAATCCCAGAAAAACAAATCGGGTTGTATTTGCGTAGTTGATTTGTTCTTTCCTGTACTTAAGCTTAACGTTTTACATTTAAATGTCCAGAATTTACGTAAGTTTTAATAAAATTCATTTAACTCAAATGAAAACACATCACGCCGCTCATAACTTTTTACAAGAAATTGAAGCTCCTTTGTTGCAGATGAAGATAGGACCTTTCATCGTTTAAAATAAAAATATTCTAAATATTGGACTTTCGATAACAATATAAAACAGCAACAAAATACAAAGACTAGGCACCTTTTTAAAAGCTTGTAGTTTGAAATTTTAATGTTTCCAGCAATTTCTATTTTAAAATGCAATAATTATTATTGCTAGATCCAAGTTTTTGCAACTAGAAATAGGACCTAAGGGGGCAAGATAATGCAGCCAGCGCAGGCAGCTCCTGCTTCTTGAATTTTCGAAAACCATGTAAATGGAACATTTTACATTTTTTTAAAATACTTACAAAAAGAATGTTTTGACTTTTCAAAAACATGCAAAATAAATTTTTTTGCACATTTAAAAAACATGAAAATAAAAATATTTTACACTTTTCTCAAAACATGTAAATAGATCATTTTGCAGTTTTCAGAATCAAGTAAAAAGACCATTTTGAACTTTTCTAAAACATGTAAATACAACATTTTGCTTTACCAAAGAAAACCGTCAATAAAACAAAAATGGTGGTTTTGTATGTAAACAAATTGCTGCCTAACAGCAATTCCTTCGTCTGGCTCTGTGTACAGCACGATATTATCGAATTTATTGAACTGCTAAAATGAACGGTGACGGTTCTCACAAAATTATTAGCCTATAGTCAATCCTAATTTAAAATTTATTTAAATACTACAATATGTACATTATTGTAAAATACATCACATCACATGCCGGATCCTGTCCCACTCGCTTTGATCGCTTGCTCAAGCCGTAGCCGTAGCCGTAGCCGCAGCCGCAGCCCATATTTCATGCATGGAAAATAAAAAGTTATCAAGAAAAATGAATAATTAAGACGTCGACAAGGTAGGGCAGTTTACAAGTTCCAATACCATGCACATAAGTATGCATATCCAGGTTCCATTTGAAAACATTATGGGCTCACGAATAGTTTCATTATCAAGTTCAAGGTAGAATTTGTGGCAGGCACTGGTGCTGGTACAATGCATATACATACGTACTAAAGGAACCTGCATAATTGAAGTCATCAGTGAGGTAGGGTCAAGTTTTCAGGTATTGATGATATGCCATATATGTTAAAGATAGCTGTTTCGCAATTTTAAAGTGATGACGTCATGAAATAGTCAAAATGTTTTGGTGCCATCATTTATGGACCATCCCTACATGTACGTAGCTGTAGCTGTTATC
>JAQFZE010003716.1:0-12177 GCA_034695245.1 Dicyrtomina saundersi
TCGTCTGTGAAGAACCAAAATGACCCATATCCATTTGTAGCTAAAAACAATATCCACTATCTTCAAAAATATTGAAATATGTCTAGAAAGCATTTAAATAGAGTATTTTGCACTTTTCAAAAACATGGAATTAGAACATTTTGCACCTTTTCGAAAACATGGAATTGGAACATTTTGCACCTTTTTGAAAACATGAAATTAGGACATTTTACGCTTTTCAAAACTCCTAATTTAACATTTTACGCATGTTTCTCATTTTGTTTTTATGACATAGCTTATTTTGATTCTAGCTTAAATTGGATATCGGTCATTTTGGTTCTTCACAGACGATATGTAATTCCCGTACAATGTGTACTTGTATAGTGGCACGTTGGCATTAATTAGAATTTCTTAATTTTATTGATGGGCTTGCTAATACGAACAATAATAATGTAAGCCGTATGCACATCATTCGTATATGTAAGAAATCGATATTCATATTATAATATCATATTTCAGTAATTTCTTGTGCTGTATGTTTATAAAGTTGTGGTCGCAATGCTTTAAGCTAGAAACCAATTCTAATTCTGTACCAATACTGACACTGAAAAAATTGTGTTAGCACGTGACAAGTGAGGTAGCGTATGCATATTAGAAGTTAAGAATAAATGTAAAAAACTGTGCCCTACGCTATACCCATAGACCAGACCAACAGTCACCAAAAATTAGGAAAATCCATAAAGAGTAGTATTCCTCGTTTTACCAGATTAATTATTTCTTAAATAATTATGAAATTGAACACTTACTTCAGATTCACATTGAGGCTCCCAGAAAGATGCCTCAGCAGACGGCACGATCAAACAATAACAGTAAATTATTACGAAGAACTTTGCCATTAATTTAAATGGAAATAATTTGTATCCAATCATGTCTGTGACAAATTATTTAAAGTTAGTATAATTAAATATAATCGAAAATAGATTGCGTGTCTCACACGAATCTGGCTCTTTAATTATATGCTACTGGTATAGTTCAGTTTTTGTTTTACGTGTACGAAAAATATAGGGACTAAATTATTTGAAACGAACACAGCTAATACAGGGAGTTGTATTAGTAGTAACACTAACTAAGCGAAGGAGAAGTATTAATAACTTTTAAAAAAATACAAGGGCCCAGCCACCACGGCGACGGCTTACCACAGCATTGCAAGACAGTACAGGTAAATCTGGGTGAGTACTTAATTTTAATGTTGTCAGTTGTGCGATGAGGAGGTAACTGCGTGAAATGCCACATACTGGAATTCGAATGATGTGCCATGCTTCTGTTGCTTTTTGGAAAAAAAATTAGAAAAGAATTAATTCATTCAAGACAGTACTATGTATTATGTCTATCCCTTCCATGTAGTTGGCCTTGTCATTTGGGACTGGTTTTGGTTCAAGTTAGTTTTTTGGATAAAATTGTAAACCCGCAGCAGTTTACTGTACAGTAATATTACCTACTTTTGTACCTATAAGCGTGTGTACATACAGCAATCCCTGTGTACCAAAAGCAAAAAGGGCCTGTGTAGTAGCGATATAAATAAACTTGCATATATATATACAATTCCAGGAAATAGGAAACACTACGCATAAGCACACACAGTTATTTATTCAACTTCATTAATTGAACAATAAGCTAATTCATACTTTTAATAATTATTGTAATACTACTTCCTAATATTAACCTTGACTCAAGTTAAATTATAAAAATTAGCAAACCACTGAGCCTAATCATAAAACAATTTAAGATAAGTACAAACCATTCAAGTACATTACATAGATTACTAAAATAGAATTGAAATTTAATTGTATTTTTGTGCGACAATATAGAAGCAGTAGTTGAGTCGAGGAACAATGTAATGTAGATCGCAGAAACAATGTACAATATAATTATTATAAACAGGTAAAAATGATTGAGCACGAATATTACAACTTAAAAAATAATTTTGATGTAAGACAACGGCAAAACATGAATTAACACATACACAGACATAATACGGTAGAAACGAGTTTTGCGAGGTTCAAGGCCGATTTTAAAAATATAAAAATAATGTATTATTGTGTAAACTTGCTTTACGTATAAAATATTCTTTCGATCTTTCGATGCTAATTATACAAATTGTGGTTTTATTTTTAGGAGCACGTATATACACTACAAAAAACTTATACATAATATGCAGATAGGCAGAGGTAGGGTAGCGTGTTTAGGAAACGATCTTATTACTAAGCCCCTAAGACGGCAGAAAGTTGCAGATTATCTGCATATGTGTTGTGTTGGTATAATTAGTATAATGTCCATATGAAGAGCTGTTTGGCAAAACGGGATAAAACCACCTAAAACATGCATTTCTGATTTCAATTTTGTTTTTGAGTGTTTTCGTAGTTTGTAGAAGATAATTGCCGTTCGTAAATGTTTTTTTAATGCCAGAAAAGTACAAAACTAAAAAACATAGTTTCACTTCATGTTAAGCTACTGATTTTTTGGAAAAACGGGATAAATTACAATTTTTGAAATTTTTTTAAGAAACTCCAGAGTCAGTCTAGATTTTCGAAACAGCTAATAATAACGCTTCGTCAGTTACAGTACCTGTAGAAAAAAATTGAGTACCAAAAAATAATCCTGTCACTTTTTATTCATTATTCTTTTTTCGTGTAAAATTTGCTTTGATGGACTTGACCCGTGTTGCCAAAACACTCTTCAATCTATATAGTTTTATAACCACAGTATTTTTACAATATAAAGACCACAATTTTACAATCTGTAGGCCTTTAGATATTATTATGTACATGCAGGCGCTTGGAATGTGTGCTAAAGTTGCTTTTGTTTCTACTCTAATCAGGGATTGTATCTCTCACAATAGCCCATGAAATAATCTTCTCAAATGGAAATGATACAAAGCGAAGGAAGAGTTGGAACACATGAGTGATTTGCATCAAGGAATCAAAGGAAACAAAACATTAATTTACCTACAGCCAACAGTAAAAACTGCAAAATATTATATCAACGTCTCTGTTCAGTGCAGAAAGAATATCTCTAAAAAGAGTGTAAATAAGTATAGAGCTTTATTACTGAATTTTTTCTTTATACGAAACAACTGTACTGTAATAAGTAAGTAACCGTTTGAAGCACCTTATTTCAAGGTGTATAAACGGTTTGACAATACTTTTAATTATTGTTTAAGCACCTGCCTTATGCATTTACATATTTACTTGATTTAGTGAAAAGCACTAGTAACGATAAAAATATTTTGATTTGTCACAATTCTCTTATTTAGTTTTAGACATCCCCTGTTAGTGGCTATTAGGTATGTACGTATATGTTATTGTTTAATGTTTTCTATAAGGATACAATTTATATTTCAATTTGTATTACTACATAATATATTATGCTGCATTGTTTTTAATATGAGTAAATTATAACTTATCGTTATTATTGGAGATGCAATTATTTAATTGCGTATGCAGTATACAGGTATGTTGTACTTAAACAGTGCGTACTACCACGTCGTCTGCGAAGGATCAAATCCGTTTCCTTCGCGAGAAGCAAACCAGCTTCCTCCCAATAATGTTAGCTACTGATAAAAGCAAAACCGTTTCCTTCGTTATTAAATGATATCGATGATGGAAGGACACCGATTTGCTTTTAAGGAAAATCAGAAGGAAACGGATTTGCTTCTAGCAAAAAGTAGAGGGAAACGGATTTGATCCTTCACCGACGATATGACGGTTGCTGTTTCTGGTCGGGAAGAAATCAATTAAAATGGCTCCTTCGGTGAAGAACTGTTGGCTATAACGACGTATATACAGGGCCGGTTAATGCGGCCAGCGCAGGCAGCCCCCGCTCCCTGAATTTTCAAAAAACATGTAAATGGAACATTTTGCACTTTTAAAAATATGTAAAAAGAATATTTTGTACATTTCAAAAAAACATGCAAATAATTTTTTTTACACATTTCAAAAACATTGTAATAAAACATTTAATACTTTTCTCAAAACATGTGAATAAAACAATTTGCACTTTTCTGAATCAAGTAAAAAGAACATTTTGCACTTTTCTAAAACGTGTAAATACAACATTTTGCTTTACCAAAGAAAACCATCAATAAAATCAAAATGGTGGTTTTTGTACGGGAACAAATTGCTGCCTAAAAGTAATTCCTTCGTCCGGCCCTGCGTATGTACAGCGAAATTACAGAACAGCACATTGCGATGCCGTGCCCACCTGAGAATTTTTAATATTTAGTTATTTGCTGAAGGCATTCATATGACAACATTGTCAAACAACACTGTTGTACACTGGTTGTATAAACACTGCAAACATTGATCTTGGTTGTTGTAGGTCCTGGAATGGTGCATTATCTATGCTGTCTGGTGCTGTAATTTAAATAGATCTTTGTATATTTCATGCAATTAAGTTCCATTAAGTATGGTAGCTAAAGATGAAGAAAATCGCAGTCCTTAACTACAGCTCAACAATCAATAATTTAAATTATAGAAATTCCTTCCACATGAAATGTTCATATTCCCGCTGTGTAAACGATATTTTTATTTCATTCGCAACAAAATGTAAGTATATTTTGCAAAGTGGAAGTATAAAAGGTAAATGTAATGATGTATTAGGCAACTATGGACTGACTTTAGTGAGATACATTAGTATTCTTTTATTTTTTGAAAGCATGAGTGGAGTAAAAATATATGGAACCTACATAGTTGACTCCAGGGACTTCATCGATGGTCTAGTTTAATGCTGTAAAATATTTGAGTCGATTCCGGGTGTAAGTATTGGCCATATGCATAATATATATTACCACGAACAACAAACGTGAACTAAATTTAAAATTATGGACTGGAAAAGACATAGGTACCTTATTCGGTAAACGTACAAAATCACTAAAAAATATGGAATATTGAAAGCTATATTTATATTATATAGTTATATAAAAATACTTATATGGGTATCAAAATATTGTATAACGTTTGGGGGTTTGAGGGACATAGCAATATTTAAGCCAAGTAATATACATTATGTATGTTTATAATAGTGTGATTCTATAGCAGCCCCCAGTATATTATTAATGAGAGTAGGGATTTAAAATAGAATGAAACCTCGGGTAAATAAAAGTAAATTATTTATTTAAATAGTAAATAGCATATATTATGATATATAATATAATATTTTTAAGTTGAAGAGCAGAAGTTGCCTACTTATATATACCTTAATATAACATTATAATTTAAAGCCTTTTAAAATTCTAAATACATAAAGTCAATAATATAAAAATACAATCCATTTCAATCCAACGCTCCTATATGCCGTACGCCAACTTAAACACACATGGAAATATGGATGGAATTATGGAATAATATGGAATGTAAATAATAGGCGCTTGAAAGTAAAATAGTCAAAGCTGAAACCCAGTAATTCCAGTAGCCAGTCCAGAATTCCAGAAATATCGAGTCTCGAATTAAATACAACAGGGGCAGGGGCACAGGGCATATTAAATGCGTCGTACATAAAAAGAAACGAGCGCAATGCTTCAATTTTCAGTGGTTTAGTTTGTGTTTTGTTGTGTGTATGACTGAATGACTCACGCAGTACGCAATTGAAATGTGAAGTAGTGGAATGTCAACTAGTAAACTGTGGTTCATTAATTCCGTTGAATATTAGTTTAGTCGCTCAGATTAATCTGATTGTTGTCACCTTACAGTGCCTTTGTTGTCCCTACGTTTTCAATTTCAACAATATTTGGCTGAACTAACAAGCTTATTACTATATTATTGGAGATTCTACATACTTACCTAATTGTACTTTTTTGACGTGGACGGACGAGGCTGGACTTGGACTGGTATAATTGTCGTCAGTCATTGTAATTGAGGTGAGTATTCTAAACTAGAGCTATGCACTTATACACAGTGTGTCATGATATTAAAAATATTTCCTAAAGTTATTTCTGTCATCTGTATTATGCCTATTTATTTGGTGTAATTACTGTGTTCAATGACAGGTCATTGATATGCACATACTACAAACTACAATTACATCACCTGTTAACCTCTGGACCTCCTGAAGTGTCTGTAGAAAAAAACGAATACCTATATAAATAACGTCAGTGAAAAAAAGTTATTTCTTTCCCTCGCTACTATATTTAGTACAAATAAAAATAACCGATGTAAAACTAGTACGCATAGGCACTAGATACTACTATTAAATTAGTACTAGGTGTCACATGAATAACATTAGTTTAAAACTATAGTACTGTTGTACTGTAATTGTTTTGCAATTGCTGTTTTAAAGTATCGCTGAAGTAATATATTATATGACAATCATATAGGAAATATGCCATAAAGTATGATTAAATAACCTGATAATTGGCAATTATTGTTTTTTCATAATGAAGCGATATTTATTTATGTCGTTCACGCTTTTCCCTCGTCTATTTTTAATGACATTACAAATTACAGTTTTGAATGTTGCAACTGTTGACTGTAATATTTACTCATTTCGTTTTAGTTTTCTTCAGCAGCAACTGTCGCGTAGCATACACCAGTCTCTTTCGAAATAAGTTTACCTTTTGACATTATGGCCGATAAAGACCAAAGCGAAAATGCCAACACCGAATTTTGAAAGGGTATTCAACGGCGCATGAGAGGGAAGGTGTATTGTGTGATTGTGATCAACATCATACAAATATACATATAGTTCATTTTCTGGACTTGAAGCTTGTACACTTGACAGTTGACTCTGAGAGTTGACAGGAAGTGAAGTTGACATTTTAATTCGATGTGGAAGCAGATAAAATAGTAAATAAAAAAGAATCGTCTATCCAATACATTTTCTTTTTCTTGTATAGCCGTGACTCCTAGTTAAATATTTCCTAGGCAGTCAAATCGATGTAATAATTACGCAGTCAACTTCTATAAATCTGTCAGTATGACATTTATTAGTTTGTTTTTAATAGTTCTGCTCGATACCTGAAAGTGTTGTGTATGTTCACCTACTACACCTGTCTATCACCTGCGTAATTCTCAGTCAGTGATCAGTATCGCATTTGATTTGTTTGCCTTTTTTAATAGCTAACAATTACATAGTACTACAAGACGAAGCTGAAATACTTATAGGTAGTACTACTATTTTCTTTCCAAAGAAGGAGGTTACCGACCGAGCCTTTTATTATTAGTTTGCATGTTGTTGAGACTGAATTTCGAGTAAACCGTACGATTCCCTAATCAAAAATAACATGTCTTCATGTGTATGCACTGCTACTACCAAACCAACTAACAAACATTGATTCGTTTTGCTAGTACTCATCAATCTTATGAATAATTGATATTGTTTTTTAGTTTCTATTTTGAGACTCTAAAGGTTTTCCTACTTACCTTTTTTAAATTAAAACTTTATTTAATTTATCCGTTCCTCGAGAATAATATTTGACTATGTAAATACTATGTTGGAATTACCTTATGCATAAATTAACTGTTTTTTTTATTTGCAGTAAGTTGGCATGTGATGACATTTACTCGTAAATGCGACGCAGAGTGAAAGGATGGGGGCTCTATAATAGCAACGTTGCCTATTTACCTATTATTAGTCATCGTTATTTAAACAAGTCGTCGTCGTCAGTGCAGCTGCAGTCTAATTCAGCGATTGTGTATGAAGATTTCTATCAGTTGTCCGCTGTTTGTGTTTGCCAGAGCTAGACTACTGAGCACGGATCCAGTGTCTTCGGATGTGGGGTGCTAAAATAATCGAAACATTTAGGAAGAAAAGTTCCGGAGCCGGAGTTGAAGAATAATAAACGATACACGTGCACTGTATTTACCTTGTGTTTTGTGTGTGGGAGGTGTTTTGTAGAGCGAAAGCAGTAACTGCTACTGCTCCTTCAGTTTCAGTGTTTACACTATAAGTAATATACTATACCCATATAAAAATATATCGGGCAAGCTAATATTAAATGTATATAAACTGAAGAAAGGTTGAAGTAGGCTTTTCAGTGAAAATAAGTAAATATAGCATCGTTTGAACCTGACTGAAGTGTTCTATTTAATACAAGTGTTCGTTTGTTTGCCCAACTCCGCAGTCCATTCATTTGGTGCTGGTACTCTTGGAATTTTTGTTTCTGCCTAATAACACGAAAAAAAAACTTTCTCTTGACATGAGTAATTCTTTTGACGTCATTTAAGTTTGGCCTTTAAATTGTAACTTAACACATGAAATCGTGATTCGGAAGTGCATAGAAGTTATTCATTTTCGTGTCACACAGTAAGCCTTTGAAGCTTCGGAAATCTGATATTGTTAATCGTACAATCTGAATGAAAATCAAACTTCCTGCTTCTCATTTTCGTAGAAAGTTAAAATTTTTGTTCAAAAGGCGCAACGTTCCCTTTATTTATAGTAAAATGTCAGCTATCGATAATAACGAGGTAAGCTCACACATTTATTACTTTACACTGATGGGCATTGATTCTCACAGTAGTTGTTGCATAGATAAAACTTGTCGATAAAATGTTTAATGTGTTGTGCAAAAATATTGCGTATTTGTGTAATTGTTTTGCATTTCCGTTTAGCTTAATCTTGCAATTTGTCATCACGGTTTTCTAAAAAATAATAATAATTACTGAATTCTGTAGGTTGTAATAAATTATATCTGTACTTTAGTGCTTGAATATCGTTTTTTTTAGATCGGTGGAACAGTAGAAATTGACCTCGGCAGTGACTCGCTGTCAAATGTACTGAAGCCCTCAAAAAAAAGAGAGCCCAAAAGAGTTCTACATTTCAGTGATGGTACCATGGAGGAGTATGATACGGATGAATCTGAAGAGGAATTAGCTGTTGATGGGGTTGAACAACCATTTCGTAGAGCAAAAGACCGAGCTTTGGAAACAGAACCACCAGTTGACCCAGTATTAATGTTTTTTAAATAATTCTTGACTTCTTGACATCATTTTTGTTTTCGGAAATATAATAAAATTACTGATTTATTGAAAAATGAAGAACCACGATTAAAATTAATGTTTTTTTAATCAAATGCAGAAAACCTTAAGCTGGCCTTCTTGGATCAAGCACTACACAGTAGAAGGAGGATCAAAAACATTGAATGCGATGGATCGCATCGGAGAAAATGTTGCTTACTACCTTGGAATAACTACCCCAAAATATCAATACGAAATTGATGAATACAATAGAACCAAAGAACAGGAACAAGCCTCAAAGAAGCTGGAAGACATGGAGATACAGTCCTGGGTTACGTCTCCAAATCAAGTGTCACCCTCCGGGGGAGATGTCATTACAGAGGAACGCGTGCCTTCGGAAAACCTTCGCCCTCCCGTTTGAAATGCCTTTCTTGTGACTGATAAATACATGAATTTAATTGTTCATTTACATAATATGGGAACTAGTAGAGCTACGCAATAATTTTTATTAAGCTTATTCATTTCTCGGTCGGTGGTACAATTTTTGACTTAGCGAAACCTTTTGTTTGTTTTGTATTCAAGCTTTACTTAAGTACATGTTTTTAGAAAATATTACTATTTAAGTACCATGCACAATAATTATTATTTTGTACAGGGTATCGACAAGTTCAATGTGGCCTTCTTGTTTTTGGTAGTGTACATTTTAATATAAGTTTCAATTTCATTTCAGTGCAATGTGGGGTAGAATATTTTGTCCCACATAATATGCTTGCTTTTGAAATGTGTTACCATTTATTTACAAGTCATTTTATAATGTAAGTACATAATAATATGTATGCGCTAAATTGTAACCAAGCATAATTGCATTTAATTTCAATGTTGTTTATTTCACGTAATGCTTGCTACAATTATTGGTTACTCGCTCATCTTTTGATGAACTGTAATCCATCCATAATACATAACTCTAACGACACGCGAGTAAATGTAAAAAAAATATGTAAGTATAACCTGATGTAGTAAAAACAAAATAAATTACCTAAAATATGTGACTGCAGTTACTCTTGCTTTGTGTGTACCTCATTAAGTATAGAGGCTCATAAAACAATTTTCCACTGTTGAATAAACACAAGCAGAAATCACATTTAGTGCTGTGTATATACGGTAGTATGATGCAGCGCCAGAATTGCTGCAAAATGCTTTTAAAATATTTGCTTACATCCTGATAGAAGTTTATTTGTTGAATCCCACATTTTTAAATCATTTAATCATTTAATTACCTGCAAACGAGATGCAAGGACAGAGAAAAATAGGTTTCCCAAAGTTACAATCATCTACTTCGGAATTTGATCACCTAGCTATTTTAGTAACATAAAAATGCCATGGAAGACTCCGATGTCACTATGGCTGAGCTGAGCTTACTAATAGCAGTGCTATAAGTTCATCTATTTTCTACTTCCGATATTTTAAGGAACTCCCGGACTCTGAATTGTTCTGTGTAATGGTAATGGTTGTTAATGCATCCGTTCCCCTATTTTTAATTCCGCATTTGCCTAAGTAGTAAGTAGTGGAAAAGGAAAAATAACTTCTAAAATTTTTGTGGATAAAAACAGACCCGTCAAGTTTTATTTAAACCTTAATTCCGTACACTATACAGGGAAACAATGACGCTTATTTTCAACTATAATTAATGCATAATGTCTGTTTTTCTGCACAAAATTATAAAATAGTAAATAGGTGTATACTTAAAATATTACTTTGGCTTCGGCGATTTTGAATAAAGACATCTTTATTTCCATCATCGTGCCTGATGCAATTTATTTTCAGATACTTTAAGAGGTTACTGTATTAATTGTATCCATTATTTAAATTTTTGATAAACTAGGCAAAGTAAGTTTCTACTTACAAACCTACCTTACCAACTATTACTCTAATAAAGTACTATAAGTTTCAAATTTTGACCAGTCTCAAAACTATCAGTTGAATACATTTTTATGAACCCACACTTTATATAAATCTGAGGCTTGTTTCCTCTTTTAGACCTTATATCATAGTTTAATATTTTTAAGTTTTAAGTAATTGCTTGTAAATAATTCCGTCATTCGAATCTACTGCTCTTTGGCTTTTCTAAAATACCTTCTTGTGGGGTGAATACTATTAACATTTCTGAGCTCGATGTCACCCACCTAGGTGGGTGATTCACCCACCTGCCCACTTCTGCGCATGCCATTTAGACTGTTTACATTCTGAGATTCTTTCAAATTTTCCGTCATCAATATTATTCATCCCTAAATCCCATCTTTCACAACACATCTTCATTAATTAACACACCTTCATATATCTAACCATCTTTAAGTTTCACATACAAATAATAAATAAAACATTAAAGAATTATTTACTAGTTAGTTACTTCTGGCACTCTGGAACTATTTAGGTGTATACCTATTCACTCAGTGCATTTTAAAACATTTAATTATTTTAAATTATGTTAGTTATTCAAAAGTGCACAAGTAAATAAAGACAAGATCACTTAAACATAAAACATTCAGTACTTCAAAACGCTGTGTTATACTGTAACAATGCTGTTTAATTTTGATTTTTTAACTAATACTAATGGGAGTTTACTGAGTCTTTTACTTCACAGTGAAGATTAAATTATTGTTGGTGATTGTGATTACAAAATGGGGATCACAATTAGTCGTCCTATTCTCTAGTTAGATATTCTCACAGCCTGCTCAACTGAAACTTTTGATTACGCTTATTAAATACATTTCATGGGTATATCATTCAAACGCTGCCTAACCAGGAAGATAAAGATGACAGGCATAATTAACTGATTTTGTACAACAAATTTAATTAATTCAGTGCTAACTGCTCATCAACATACGAATGGATGGTTGATTGTACAAATATTGTATTGTGACTTACTAGTTAGTATTTACTTAATTTTTTATCATGTAAAGCGAAATCTGAGTTTGTTCCTAATGTAGCTGACTTATGATGAAAGATGATATTTGGAAATCAATAATACTGTTGAAGGTTATTTATTTAAAAGAAGGTAATTACTCAAACTAAGTACTAAGTTATTATCGATTATTAGCAACAGTTAAGTAGCTGTAACATTTCAATCATTTAATACTGTCATATTAATAATTCAAATATGTAGGTAAAACTCACATTAGTATTAGTTAAAAAATCAAAATTAAACAGCATTGTTACAGTATAACACAGCGTTTTGAAGTACTGAATGTTT
>JAQFZE010003717.1:0-12173 GCA_034695245.1 Dicyrtomina saundersi
CATGTTTTTGAAAAGTGTAAAATGTTCTAATTCCATGTGTTTGAAAAGGTGCAAAATGTTCTAATTCCATGTTTTTGAAAAGTTGCAAAATTTCTAATTCCATGTTTTTGAAAAGTGCAAAATGTTCTATTTAAATGCTCTCAAGACATATTTGAATATTTTAATAGATAGTTGATACTGTTTTTAGCTACAAATGGATGTGGGCCATTTTGGTTCTTCACAGACGATATACTTGATTATACTTATGACTACCTACTTACAATGCACTCACCTTTTACTTTACTATATAGCTCACTCACTGCATAGAAGAAGGGAAATAACTCCTACTCGTTTAATACACTTAGATTTCCTCTTAGATTTTCCTCAGGTACTTATCGTTAATAAGACTTCTTCGGAGAGCAAATTCACAAGTTTCTTAATCATCTACAAGGAATGTAAGAGAAAAGAAACAAGTGAGTGAGTTCAGCAACTTCAGCTTTCATCCCAAAATGAATACAACTTATGATAAAATATTGTACACATGGCTTCCTCTCTAGTTGATCCTTCATACACCGTACGATTCTAAATATACATTTTCTATGGGCGCTTTACGCCTCATGTATAATTATTATACATGTGTCCTCTCACAAATGTACTATGTACATACTCGTTCGCTTAGTAGTAGTACATGGAAAAAGAAATTGCACATGTTGTTGAGTACATCACTTTAATTTTTTTTTATGAATACCTACCTACTCTCATATTTATCCTTTGTATTTTTGGGGAAAAGGGAAAATGGAAATATTAAAAAGAAGAATCTTTTAAAAACAAAATTGAAACACACTCAGTTTGAAATTTAACGGTCGTAGTAGCGTGACCGAGTACCTACTTGCTAATTTATTTTCAGAAGCACTCCGATCTGACTACTGCAGGAGGAGGACGTATTTATAAGCTGTATAGGGAGATTAGAGGGAGTAGTTAGTTATGTAGTACAAGTTCTACTCATCTAGGTACATACATAATAATATGCAGATTGCTACTTTCTACCGCCGCAGTATGTACGAGTGTAACCCTACAGACTCTCAAATAACCAACTACTATATTACTGTAGCATGTGCATAAAAGTCAGGAGGAAACTTCTCGGTTTTCAATGGGGAAAGAAAAATTACCTGCAGACTATGCAGACGCGAGGGATTCATTAAAAATCTTTCCTAGTCTTTATCCCAGAACAAATTAGGCTCTGAATAGAGAGCTTGAATAGCTATTGAAACTAGGAACTTGCCATTTACAAAATCCGGGAAACAAGTCAATTGCCCCATATTCCCATATAGCTTCCATGTATGGCTCCTATAATTCAGATACAAGTCCACTGTGCCAGTGCTCAAGCCAAAAGCGACAGCTCCCACTTGGGAGGTAGTAGAATAGTTGTTAAAACGGACAGTATGCAAATTGTAAAATGCGACTACTACGTAGGTAGGTAGGTACATTATATTCTCCTCTCGTCTTTTCTTGTAATAAAGTGTATGAATGGGGAACCAATTAGTGTAGGGTATCATCAGCAGCATCACTATCCATGAATCGAGATCGAGATCCCTTAATAGATGAATCATTTTTCTCGTCAAAGGTTTTCTCTCTCGTACAGTATGGAGCTGGAGCTGAAGGAGATCTGCTAGGTAAGCAATTAAACCGTCCCCAGGAGGCCCGTGGAAAAGCTCTATACTGATCTAACATTTACCTTGGCAACATCATCCTATATAGGTATTGTTCTACAATAAAATTTCTAGATATTTTGATACTATTTTCCCAATCCCACTTCACTTCACTTTATAACATTAATTATTCTCACTCAGTTCCAAAGACAAACCGATGCTTTTTATCCGTGATCCACTTCCTATAGACACTTTGTAATTTGTCTCCTCACACCGCACCGTCCGAACCTCACCTCATCATTATTCACAAAATGGATTTTGGCACCCCAACTCCTAATCAAATTGGTCAACCATATACTCGCATATAGGTAATGACGTCCTTGCCAAATTGTTACATTTACAATTATTCCAAATACAATAATGTAGGCGTCGTCTGAAATGGTTTGAAGTTGAAACTCAAGCAAACCTCAAAATTGGAATTCCAACCCGAGCTCGGGATTGCTGAATAAACTATAGAGCCCGGGCCATTTCCAGAATCCAGCAGTTCGAGTGCTAATATATAAAATACGTAATGCATGTAAATAACAGGATAATGGTCAATTGGTTTCAAGACTAACGATAAGTATCTCTAGGACACCTTTTAAAATCAATGAAAAATAAAAAAGGAAGGAAATCTTTGACTGAAAGGCAAT
Source organism: Dicyrtomina saundersi (assembly GCA_034695245.1). Taxonomy (NCBI): domain Eukaryota; kingdom Metazoa; phylum Arthropoda; class Collembola; order Symphypleona; family Dicyrtomidae; genus Dicyrtomina; species Dicyrtomina saundersi. The sequence goes on from JAQFZE010003717.1 coordinate 2,321, forward strand.
ATAAGATCCGCAATGCAATGCATAATAAATGATGATTCAACTCAAATAAAATTTAACACTTGTTCCTCTCGCGTCTAATATAATAATTTGTAGTCGAGATACGCACCTACCTATATACTTACGCTTGAAAGGCTTTGAAAATTAAAGATCTCACTCCTCCAAGACTCCAACCTGTGAAGAAAGTCAAAGGCATCTATAGGCACCTATTCTATTGGTATTCTGCACACAAATTTTCAAAACTTATGGGATGAGGTCAAGTATATCACCATCAATTATCCACTAACATATAGGTATATACTGACAGAGCAGAGGGCCGTAAAGTTTACGCCAGAGAGATAAAATTTTATTTTCTGATACGTTGCGAAAATAATTTTAGCAGTCATGTGGTATCCAGTAGATGTACACAGTAAAAGATCATAGGAGTAGGAGTAAGGAGGCTGGTGGTATATTTCTGAGGATTAGGAATCTGTACGGGTATTACACTTTAATCTAAAGTGCATGTTTGAACTTGTTGACGATGACGGGCATGAGAGTAACAGTGACTGTACCATATAGTGACGCACACAAAATATAAAAATGATGTTTCGACAAAATAAATAAATATATTATCATTTTGATAAATGTGGAAGGAGCTACAAACCAGAAGGAGTTGAATAAAAAAAATTTTATACTTTTTTTTAACTCGCATAAAAAATGTTAGTGTGGGTACATACCGAGTGAGAGGCGCAGAAATGAATTCTCTCGCGGTTCCTTTTCGTTTTGACCAAGTTTTGTCGACTTCACTTCACACCAAGTTTCTCTTTTATCATTTAGCCTTAGCCTCTTCCTTCCCTTTCACACTATCTTCCCTTTTCCTTCAAAAGAATATCTCTATAGATACAAACGTCACGGAAAGTTACTCCCTTAGTCAGAAGAGAACGTTAAAGCTGAAGTTCATTTGGAGTGAATTGGTTCGGCTTTCAGTTTGGTGGTAATGGACCCACACAATATAAGTTGGCTTTGGCTTTGGCTGAGGCTCTCCTCAAGTCAATGATGATTTGTGGCTGTGACACACTGGAGAGAAAATCTACATGACACCGACTCCAGAAGAACTCCAGATCCAGACCCGCATTTACTCCTCCACGATTAGTTGTTAGTAGAACAAAAGAAGGCCAGTCTTTGTCTTTGTCTCTCAACTCGAGCACGGATCTTAAACGAACACAGGGACCCACACAGAAAGATAGGTAAAATAATCCTGACTTGACACTCCTGGATGAAATTCTTGAAACTTGGCCAATTTCCGAAAATTTTCAAAATTTATAGACCCAATCACACAGCCCTATCCTCCCAAGTCACAATTTCAAATATATAATGACCTACTTTTAGCTTTTAGATTCTGAACGAACTTCCGATGTGATCAGGGAATTAGAATTAGAAGCACATTTTACAGCTATATACCACCATTTACAAAAAAAAATAGAAGAGAGACGATGATGATAGTCTATAGTGTCGTATATACGTATATACCTCATACAATGACAATACACAGTCACGAGTATATAGAGCAGCGCCTAGTTCCGTTTCCGTCCCCTGGAATTATTATCAGTTGACAGAGTTGAAACTGAGGATGAGATTTGGATTTGCCTTTCGATTAAAAGACGATTCATTCACAAATGAGTAGGCTGTAATGGGAAACGTTTTTGGATGAGTGGTTAATTTTATACTTTGACTACTAATCCGAGCCGTGTCCTCCAGCTCCAGCTCCTCCTCGTAAGTAATCGTAATTTTCGTAGAATTTAATCTTAATCTTAAATCTGAAGGGATTTTCTCAAGTCTTGAGGTTGATTGAGTTTGAGTTGAAATGGAATATATTATGTATATACACACCACGCACCAAAAAAAAACGAGAAAAGAAGTACCCTATGTACCTAAAAATGTAAGTCGTAGGTAAATGTCACTGTCGACGGTTTGAGGTTTTTTTGTGGGAGGTACTACGAGTAATGTAACACAGTAGACGGGGATTTGAGATACAGCTAGATCTTGCTTCCTGTCTGCCGTTACCGATGCCGATGCCGAAGCCGATGCGGATGCGGATGCCGACTGCCGTGGAGGACCGTTTGGAAGGAACTAAAGGAAATTGGGATGAGAGACGGAGACGAGGTTCAAGATGTGGCTCACAAAATTCTCCCTTCTAGCAACAGGTTCTTCTTTTCTGGATCCTCCAGATCCTTTACCAAGTCCAACTTTACATTAACTTTTACACTGAACAGCTCTCCAGTTTCTGCTCACTCCTTCTTTTTTCACTTTCTAGCTCCGTAGTAGCGTAGCAGAGAAGAAACTCACATAATATATATTCTAATATATTAGGTACACACACACACACACACAGACGGGGAGAGGGACAGACAGACACGTACAGGCGGAGAGAGAGATACTTGAGTTCTGTTTCTTTCTGTTCCATACCCTGTGCTCCAAGTACCTACCTACCTACGCCGCATTCACTGAGCCATTAACTCCGAGCCATAGACAACTAATAACGGAGAGTAAAAGTGCGGACGGAGGAGTGAGTGAGTGAGTGAGTGAGGGAGTGGAGGGGAGAGGTAGAGAATGGAAATAGAAGTATATAGCAATCGGGAGATATAGTACACGGTAATAAGGCAATCGAATCGACGAGATATTATGGAGCTGCGCGCGGGTGCGGCCAGGCCAGGGAAATGAAAAAAGAAAGAAAAAAAAAGAGAGAAGCAAAAACGAAAACGAAAACGATCGCATACTGTTTACTGTTATCCATGTGTGTGCGTCTTTTTGCAAGCCAATTTCCTAATCCTCATTCTTATGGAATCTAAGTCTCAAAGATTTAGAGCGTTCTACACACACACATAGTACTAAAAAAGATATAATAAAAAGTAAATAGGTTCCCTCTTCCCTCCTCGTTCACGTTCACACACACACACACACACACTAATAGATATCCCATCACATCTCAATACATTACCATTCCCTTTTAAAGAATATGAATACTATACGGCTTAACTCGGTTCATATATAGGGACACGCCATCGCATCACCACCGTCATGTGAATAATAGTGGGGAGCTCATCCTTTTTTCCCAGTCATGATATTATCCCCAGTCAAAACAATGCCAATGATAGTACCTATATATTATTGCATCGATTTGACGTCAGCATGAGATTTTCTCATCATGCATTGGGGAAGTCTTTGGACGTCAGTACGGTTTTATTAGGATGAATTAAGTAGATTATCTCCTCCTCTCTCTCTCTCGCTCTCTCTCTCTTTTTGCAATCCGATTCAGAATCCTTCTTCTTCCTCCAAAAAGCCTCCAACAAAATCTCCCTCTCAATTTCTTCTTCAACTCTTGACACAACCAGCTGGAGGAATTGGATCAAAAATAATGTGTCCAAGTACATACTACTAAATTATAAATATATGCATGAGTGAAGTCATTTGGCTGTATGCAGAGTGTGCGTATGATGAGGGTCCAATCATGGATGATAGGTGCTATACGGTGAGCAGGTAATTACCTAACAGGTAGAAATTATTATGAGATGGCAGTTTAAACTTGTGGATACATAATATGGAATATAGTTAGATGTAAAAGTCTTGCCTAGTTATGCATAGATGAGTAAATCTTTAACTTCAAATTTATTTACATTATAGCACTGTCAATATTGAAGAGAGACGTCGTCCAATTTCGCAAATTACTTGCGTCACACAGCTCTGAATTTTAAGATTCTGTGAAGTTTCTAACAAAAGGTGTCTTATTTTTTATTATAAAACTGACTATAAAAGTAAGCTATTATGTTTGCTCGAATAAGCGCCTAATTTGTTTAATAATTATTTTAAGTTTATTGTACAAAAAAATGAAATTAATTTATACAAAAAAATTCAAAATGAAATGAAAATATTCGAACTGCACATGAAATTAAATCCCGTGCCGCTTCCCCAGGAATCATGTGAATAACACTTACTACAGTTAGGAAAATTTTGTATTACAGTTAAATATATATTATAGTTACATACGTTGCTTTGATGCTTATTTCAGAATTTCTCTTGTACAAACAATATAAAAAATAAAAAAAAATAATAGATATATCTTAGTTAGATATATGTAGTAATCATACGCCGCAACATGCCTTCCATTCCAATTCCAAACTATTATTGATCTGATTCAAGCTGTCATGTTGACTTTTCAGCCTCCTTTGCTCCTCAGATCTGTATCTTATTTGTACAAGTGGTCGTCATATATGTATTGTGCAATTGTATTTAAGAACTTGTCCAGAACTGATAGAATGAAGACATATATAGCACTACATAATGTAGTAAACAATTTTGTATGGTTAATAAATTCATTGATCCGTATACTGTGGTAATATTTGAGCAACTTTCTGTAAGGAAAGTAGTTGACAAATGAAGTCTATGATTTTTTTTGGACTTAAACTTGGAATACATTTACAATCAAAATCTTATTGAATAATATTTGCCTTTGAATTTACTGCCTTAGTTAGTGGTATTTTTACCATTTGAACTGAGGCTATCCCTCTGTTTCTGGATGTAGTTTCTATGGATTATCTGTGTGTGGGCGTGTGAGTGCTACGTCCGTACTTGACTTACTATATGTCAATGTTAGTGCTCGAAATGGCCTGGTCTGGTTCTTGGACCAGGAAATTTCAAAATGAAATTTAACTGGGCCATATTTTCTAAAATTAGTTTTTGGCGGGGATTTAAATTTTCTTTTTTGAAAAATGAATATTACTCAAAATAAAATAATTATTAATAATTATAATAATCTGTAATTAAATAAAATAGTTAAATAGTGCTTTAAAAAATGTGTCCGACTAGATTTCACTTTTGCGGTTCAAACATTTCGCACATGGTCGAAACAGGAAATTCTGGTTCTGGTCCTGGTCTGGTCCGAAATCCTCTGACCAGACCTGACCGGGCCAGACCAGACTAGATTTTCCTGGTTCGGACCAGACCATTTTGATCCCTAAGTCAATGTTCATTAGTTCATATTTTGAGCTCTGTAAAATTATTTAATTAACCAATGTGTGAGTACAAATGATAATAGCGTAATATTAATAATTTTATTTAATAGTGTACATCGTACAAGTGTGTGAGCTCTGCTTTTATACGAGTAATTTTATTGCGAGTTTATTCCATTCTCATTGCAATTAAAAAAATAATTTTAAAATAGATAGCATTAAATAAACGTTATTACCTTTGCTGTAGCTTCCTACCCAACCCACTGCACCCACTGGTTGCATAGAGATGTGAATGTGATCTTTTAGAGTATTTTTTTTACATAATTTTTATTATAAGTTTGCTGATATCATTGTAAACTTGAGAGTGTGTGTCAATAACTTCTAAAAATAATAGCTTGGCTCTAAATAAATATAATAATCATGAGTGCTTATTTACGCATGTGTTTTTATACTGATCCTCTCTTGTAGAACTGGAGTCTGGAAGTAGGGAAAACTGATGAGAAAGACATTGATTATTTTTTATTTGGCTTCATTCAACCAGGAAGAACTTCTTTTAGCATATCTTCTTCTATATTGATTCACAGTATATATATATGCACACACATATGTAGATTCACAGTCGCTATGCATGCCTGATTAAGTAGGCGGTAAACTCATTCGGCTAATTGAAAATCTGGTTCCTCTTATTAAAATTAACTGAATTGAATTGAAACATACAGCAAAGATTTGAACTTGGAGAGAAGCAATTAATTCGATTGCTTAAATTCTTACAATTAGTTCAGTACATCCACTTGTAGAGAGATAGCGAGATAGTGGGGAGGAAGATGCCTGAATTATAGTAATGTGATTAATGCGATCACTACACAGTGCATGGTTGTGGTGTTTGAGGAGCGCACACACTTTTGAGATTATTTAAGCCTTTGTACAATCTCATTCACGTTGTCAGCAATTTCCTACCTACCTACTAAAACAACAACCAGAAAGATAGAGCTGAGCTGGAGGGCTCTTGACCACGTAAGATTATAATATTTTAATATTTTGAATGCATCTGCTTCCACTTTTTGAGGTTTTTTTTAACAAATATAATTTCTGACTTTTCTCTAGGCTGATGGCTGATGATGGCTGTCGTAGATATATTATGACAGAGCCAGAGAGATTGATGATAAATTTACATTTAAATTTGTAGCATTAAAAATCGGATTTACAGAGTATCGTCTCATATTTAGTTGTTTGCTTATTCATACTTCAAATGCGACGTGCCTACCTCAGGGAATCGCCTTCTTTACGGAGAATGGATTTTCTATACTTAAATATGTACATGCTTGCAAATATAATTTGAAGAAGCTTTAAAATAAGAGACTTGTAGTTTATTCTTCCATGGAAAAATATCTTGCGATCTGAGTTCATACAGTACACAAAGCTTAAGTAAGGTACCTATAGCATATTCTGCAATGGTATGCGCCGCGTACTGTTCAAACATTAACCTCTCACAAGGGAATGGTTTCATATTTTACTCGCCAATTTCAAATAGACGTATCTACAAAAATAAGGCTACTTTTAAATAGTACAGATCCAAAGTTTTAAAAAATTCACATTTAAAAAATTTGCTGCACTGCAACTTTTACAGTTCTTATTTGATTTTAAAGAAATATGATTTATTTTAATCGGATAAAAACTGTAAAAGTTACACGGCGGCAAATTTTCAAAATTTGAATTTTTTAAAACTTTGGTGGGCCACTGTGACCAAACAACTCAGAATGCAGGCGAGTTACTTTGGACCTGCATTATTTAAAAGTGGCCTTTTTTTTGTAGATATGTCTATTTGAAATTGACGAGTAACATGTGAAACTTTTCCCTTGTCAGACCCGCGTACTGCAGCAGAACCGTGCACTGAATATATTTTACGAATTTGTACCCCTTATAATGAAAAAATCCCCAACCGGATGGAAGCAGTTTTAATGCAGAACTCTATAAAGATGATGTTTTGCTCAATTAATGATGTGGCGGCACGTTGAAACTAAAACAAATAACTTATATAATTGTGTAACGAGGTCGTTTTTACAATTAGACGCATACAAATGTTTGAGTACCTGCGTATTATTTCGGCCCCCTGCACTATACTATAAAAAAATTACTATTTACCTTTCGACCTCGTAGACTCCTGTAAAATTGCAGATTTGCTTACTATTTTAAACCAGCGCATTATTATAGAATATACGGTGCCTCATTCATTATGCATAGGTGAGTATCATTCACCTCAGTTAGAAACGTGCTCCACAATTTATTTCACATCACCTGTTTTCACAACTTCTCTATGATTCATGATTCGAACGAAAAGACACACAAGCTAAAGTCAAGAGTCAAGACACAGTACATGTTATGTAGGTACAATTTGCTCCAAAAATTCACAATTTAATAGAGAATGAAAAGTTCATCATAAATCTTTTGATCCATATAGTAAAATTTCCGGAATTTTACTAAATAAACGTATGTATGAATTTTTACTCAAATTTAATTCCTTGAGCTAATGGCAACTCCTTTGAATAATTTACAGTAATAGTAGATCTTCGCATGTACTGCTTCCAAGAGTCTGAACCTGACTCCCGTCCACCACCCGTGTGTTTCTCTCCTCCAAAAGCACCACCAATCTCAGCACCACTTGTGGGAATGTTCACATTCACTACGCCACAGTCACTTCCCTTTGGACCGATCCACTGTTCATATTCAAAATAGTTTATTTAGATGCTGTTTTTCCTTTACAAGGTCTTAAACGCTGTACCCTGCACGACTCACAAACAAGTTTGTCAAAGAATATTAACTCGACGGTGAAGAAGCAAATCCGCATCTTTCTAAAAATGTCTAAACTATCTTACACTCATTATGAGACTTCTGTATGGGAAGATGCGTATTTGCTTTCAAAAAATTTTGGAAAGCTGCGGATTTGCATATCTTCAACCGACGATATACATACAGTTCAACTGCAACTACTGCTCACCTGGAATATCCTGGAAATGTTCTGAGTGAAGATACTGGAAGACAAACCTTGGTCAACTTCATTATTAAATTGGATACCTTCATCCACTGACGAGCATTTGACAGCGTAAACTATGGGTGCAAATGTTTCCCGTAGGACAACAGGAGCATTGTGACTCAGTCCTGTGATAATTGTTGGCTCCACGTAGAAACCCTCTCGGCTTAGAGCCTTCCCTCCAAATTCAATTTTACCTCCAAGATCAGTTGCTTCCTTTACACTTTGCAAATAGTTGTTAACTGAAGTCTGGCTATGAAGCGGTCCAAAGATGACATTCTCCTCCAAAGGATCCCCTAATCTCTTCATTATTTGTGCGTAGCCTTTCACTAAGCGTTGGACAACTTCGTCGTGAACCTAAAACAAATTTAAATGCATCAAAATATTTTGAAAATCTCTTGAAGGTGTTCATAGATTTTCGCAATTTGATAATTATATCCATACCTTTTCGTGAAGTATGAGACGTCTTGTGGATGTACACCTTTGACCTGCAGTTCCAGTGCAAGCAAACAACGCCGCACGAACAACCATATCTAAATCTGCATCCTCAGCAACTACAATAGCATTATTCCCTCCTAACTCTAGTATACTTTTTCCAAATCTTTTTTGTACTGCTACACCAACCTATGAGTAAATATCAAAATTGTAAATTAAAATCCTTCACCTGGACCTGATTTCAAATTTTGCTCAAATCTCTAAAAACGAGTTATCAATTTTATTACTTGGCTCCCTATCTGAGTGCTTCCGGTAAAAGAGAGGAGTGGTATTCTCGTGTCGGTTGCCATTGCGTTCCCAATGTCAGCTCCACCGGAAACTAAGGAGCAGATGGCCCCAGGTAATGAATTCGCTTCCAATACGGAAGCAACGATTTTTGTTGTAGCAACTGAGCACAAAGAAGTGGATGGAGCTCCTTTCCAAAGCAAAGTGTTCCCACAAACTAAAGCAAGGGCATTGTTCCATCCGTACACGGCGACTGGGAAATTGAAGGCTGAGATGACCCCAACAGTTCCTAGAGGATTCCAATTTTCTAGAAGAGCATGACCAAGTCGCTCTGATGGAAATATTTTTCCCTCCATCATTCGAGAGAGTCCAGTAGCATAGTCACAAATGTCCACATACTCTTGAACTTCCCCGATGCCCTCCGGTAACATTTTCCCCATTTCTAAGGAAACTAGTTTCCCGAGTGGGAGGAGCTTTTGTCGAAGGGCATCCCCAATTTGACGAACAATTTCACCACGTTTCGGAGCTGGAATGTCAGCCCATTCTTCCCATGCCTCACGTGACTTCTTAACAGCTTGTCCATAGTCTTCGAGAGTACCTTGCCGGACTTGAGCGATTGGTTTTCCATTGGCTGGGCATATGGATGTTGTTACCTATAGAATTTGTATTCCCAATTTTGCAAATGTATGTAAAAACCACGTGCGGACATTTTATATTTATTTCATATTGGTAATGTCCGGAAGGAAAATGTCCCACAACCGTTAAAAGATTCAGTAGTTTGTTTGGTCTATAAGATGTTTTTACCACCTTTTCTAAAGCGGCAAAAATGTCTGACTGCATGTTTACATTATTAACATAGTAATCAATCTTGACACGCAGCACAAATTACAGGGCCGGATAATGCTGTCAGCGGATGCAGCCGCGTGAATTTAAAAAAAATATGTAAATGGAACATTTTGGAGTTTTCAAAAATATGTAAAAAGAATATTTTGACTTTTTAAAAACATGCAAAATAAAATTTTTGTACATTTCAAAAACATGGAAACAAAACATTTTCCACTTTTCTCAAAACATGTAAATAGAACATTTTGCACTTTTCTGGATCAAGTAAAAAGAACATTTT
>JAQFZE010003718.1:0-12170 GCA_034695245.1 Dicyrtomina saundersi
ATTATTAAGAATACAACTTTATTATACTCTTGGTTTTTGTCCATTATCAATTTATGTAGTTTATATGTAATACGTTTTGTTTCATTGCATGATTGTAATATTTATGCAAGGTTTAGTTCATGTCAATTATATATTTTGTGTGAAAGAAAATCTAAAATAAGCGTCTAGTTACCATATGTATATTTAATACGTTTAACTATATTATGAAATTTTCCTAACTTTGACTGGCGCTCACAAGATTTCCGGACAAGTGAGTACTGAGTTTACTTTATGTATAATTAGAGCACCTATTTCTTAGTAAGTTGTGCTTGGTCGCGTTCAAAAAGTACAGGGAGTTCATATAAAAACCCATTTTCCGTGAATCAATGTATTCCTATGCTTAAGCATTGGCGTACACACTTAATTTAATTATTTGGTAATTATGTTAATCCTAAGTTGTAAATGTACACAAATTAACATTACTTCATTCTTCTATTTATGGTAGCAGTTCATTTTGACTGCTACCCAACGTAAAGATAAGAAAAGGAAATATTGTGCTTGACTCAAACCTACCTACCTGTAATCAGTATACAATTAGAATTTTATATACTGTAGTGTGATTGTATTTTTCCTCGACAGCTTATGGCTGGTTTTCCTCCGTATCTGACCTACATTAATTCTTTGTCTTGTTAGTTTACATAGTTAAGTAAGCATTATTTCTTTCTATTAATATTTATCCCGCTCGTACATTTATTTTGTGAAGTTACTCTTTTGAGGGCTATAAATACTGGCTTCGAGTGGCCTTTGAATTAGAATTTAAATCTGAACCTGTGCCAGAGCAAAGCTCTGGCCAATTCCTACCTGAAATACTACTTTATTATATAAGTTAGCGTTGTTCTACTTGTAAAAGTACCATTTAACTATCTTTTCCATTTTTCCTCTGTTAAATTCATCTTCGTAAATTGTAGTACAAATAAATTAATTGTTTTCCTTTATTAGAAAGAAATTATTATTTGTCTGAATCTGCGTTGTTTATTTATCGCCAAATACCGAATTACTACATCACTCTATACAACTCTCATTCTGCATTGAGACACTCTGATTACTGTTTTTTACTGTCACGTCATCTAGTACGTTGTACTACTGAATCTTCATCTTACCATCAAAACACGTTTGAATGTTGTCTTACGATATCTTTTTCAGTTTTTATGTTAGGGAAACTTTACATGCATTAGGTTATTTAATAATAGACTTACTTTTATTTCAATATTCATAATGTCATTAAAGGCTTACTTGGCTCTGTGTTAGTACGGGGTAAGCTAGTCACACGGGGGTTCGTGTTGGGAGAACTGATCAATTGATTAGAAAAACCAAACCCCTTACAAATAAAGTTCCTTTGACCTTTTGACCTTTATAAAGATGAGAAATATAATTTAATAAACTCGTTTGCAACTGCGGTGTTAGTACGGTACACCCATAAATAGTTATACTTGTTTTTATTTATACATAAGCCATATGCATGGGTAGGAAAAGTCCTAGGTCTGCTCAAAGGTAGGAAAAGTCCGGGTAGGAATAGTCTGTTTACCTGTACTATTGCTATTAGCTTTTTATGGTTAACAACAAAAGTTTACTTTGGCATTGATTTATCTGATGTTTGTATTAATTAAATTGTGTGTATTAATTTATATATGTGATAGTATTAAGTTTCCAAGATTTAATAACAGTATGTGTATACTGAATTGCCTGATACTTACATAATAATAAACTAAAAACATTTTCCACGCAACAACAATTTTCCAAACATGTTCCATCGCAGCTTTTTATTAATATAATTTTTCGTTCTAAACATTGTAAAAGTTGGAAAAGGTATAGGGTAAATAGGTCACAAGTTGAATCGGAAGGTGAATTCGCCATAAGTTGTATGTGCCAGGTTGTAAGTGATAAGTAGAATCGGAAAAGTTGTATGCAGACAATACCATATATTGGTAATGCCACAGTATTTATTCTTTGTTATTATAGTAGCCATACGTTGTAAGGAGTACAACCAGGACCCGTCGCGGTACTCTCTTTCTCTGTCTCTTCTTCTACTAGGGTTGCCAGATTTGAGAATTCAAATTCGAGAATATTTTTTTGTGAAATTGTTAAACTTTATACATAGTGCTTATTTGCACTATTGGCGCGTATCACATCAGCTCAAGTTTCTCATAATATGCTACTAACAAGGGAACAGTTTTACATGGTACACGCCAATTTTAAAAAATCATGTCTATAAAAATCAGGCGTGTTTTAAATAGTAGAGATCCAAAGTAACTCGATTGCATTTTGCGTTGTTTGGTCACAGCAGCCCGCCAAAGTTTAAAAAAATTCAAATTTTGGTATCTTGCGGCCCTGTAACTTCTAGAGTTCTCATCCGATTTTGACGAAATTTGATTTTTTCTGATGTTTAGACTCTTTTCTAAAAAGTACTTTCAGGATTTTTTAAAATTCGAAAATTTTCATTTTTTCGAAACTTATTCTTCTTATTTAAAAACTATAAATTAAGGAGGTGTATACATAGAAAAGCATCTACATTTTCTACTCGATATAAAATAAGAACTTAATTCTATCTTAAACTCAGCTAAAGAAAGGTCAGTACTACGCAAATGTGGTGGGAGCTTGTTCCAGGTATCTACAGCTCTATACAAAAATGACTTTTTAAACGCTGCGGACGGGCTGCGAGATGTGTGCTCGAGCAAAATAGCAGCGCCCCCCAGGAAGCTCCATGTTACTTGCCAACAAACTTATAATTAAAACAGGCAAGGATATTATGTTACAGCCACGCAGGCAAGCCACATCCAGCAATGGTTTTTTGAAATGATTATATATTAATGGGTGACGTTAGCGCGGGGAACTGGAGGGGGGAAAGGGGGGGGGGGTGCGCAGCGCCCCCAGTATTGGGAACTAACTGCAAATATGAGTATATACAATAACTAGAAGTAAGGCCAGTTGCCAGTTGCCAGCAACTTGGTTGTTGTATGCGCTGTCTCGGTCTGTGGAACAAATTTTTTAAAATACTCGGCGCAGTTTCACAGACCGAGATGGCCCATACAACAAAACCTAGTTGGTTTTGTTTATTGTTTTTATTAAGTCAACAAAATAAAACAAAAAATATAACAATCAATTTAAATTACTATACAGTTAATCTAAACAAACCAAGTGGAGGAACCAGAATTTTGCTTGCGGAATCACTGACAGATAATAATGTTAAGTGGCTAAAATGGGGTTAAGGGCTAAAGGAGGTGGGGGCTATGCCTGTGAAATACAGCTTAGGTAGAAGTTCCGGATTCTTAGAGCCTCATCCCAGAAATCGAAAAGCTGTCCATAACCTTTAGCGTCAGGGTAGCTGCTGACGATCGTTGAAATGAGGTTTTCCCTCTTCAGTCTGCTGGTAGATAGCTTTCTGAGGAATTTTGTACGGGGTGGTTTATAATGCGGACAGGCAAGCATTATATGAAAAAGGTCTTCCACCTCTTTTCCACATAGCTCACAGTTTGTTCCTTCTGCATTTGTCCATAGCTTATTCATGCCGTTAAGATTAGTTGCCTTCTCTCTTAGAACAATTCTAGGCAATCCAGTTCTGAGATTTAGTACAAATTTTGTCATGTTCCATTCCATGTTCATGTTGAAGTATTCCGATTTAAGTGCATGAGTTTTGATACTGGCATACGGTGTCATCGCGCTACAGCTCTGCATTCTGAGAACATCGTTGTTAATGAAGTTCAGTCGATATTTTTCTACAATTTCCTTTCTATGCTTCTTAAGGTATTCAAGGTCAAGATTTTCAAAAGCTTGCTCTAGTTGTGCATCCGCAAAAATCTTTTTGGTTTGGAGCATCAAGTTATATCAAGGGTTTGCGGCTTTAGAGTTTTAGAGTTCATGATTTCTTGGTAGCAGCTCTTCGTGATATTGTTTTCTTCAGCGCTGAGCGTCTTCTCAAGGAATCTGAGCAGTGCTTTAAATAATATCAGCCTAATATTTTGCGCCTCTGTTTCTAGGCGGAGGAAGAACCCAGGGATGGAGTTGGTAGTGTTCCTAAGCCGCCGGAGAAATTACAGTCTGTAATGTTTTGAATTCTTTACAGTATCGCAGTCCCCATATTGGTGCTGCGTACATAAGCATGGACCTGACTAGTGATTGAAAGAGTTTGAGGTGTATGTCAATGTCTTTTATTTTAGCACGGTAGAAGAGTTTAAATAGCTTTGATTGCGCCGTTTTGGCCTTGCTGAAGAAGTGTTTTTTAGCTTCATTAAATATTCCGCTTTAAGTAAAGAGAACACCCAAGTATACGTACTTTTTTACTATTTCCAATGTTTTGCTAATCTAGTAGAATCTTATTAAATTGCGTATCTTATTGCCTTTTCTGAAGATCATGACTTTGGTTTTGGCTAGATTGACAGTTAGATCATTGTCTTTAAAGAAACAGCAAAGGGTGTTTATCTGTCTCTGAAGATCCAATTTATTAGAGGCAAGAACAATGTCGTCCGCATACAGCAGAATGAGCAGTTCAATAGTAAACATCTGTATTCCTTGGATGCCGCTGCTACGGAGAATGTCTGTGATCTTGTCGAAGAAAAAAGAAAACAGTGGGAGACAGAGTTTCCGCTTGCAGCACTCCACCCATTACGCTTATCATTTGTGTAAAACCTTCTTGACAGCAGATCTTAGTTTTTGCTAGGTCGTAGAGTTTTTTGAATTTTTCAACAAAGAGTTCACTAAGACCGGCTTCTTTCAATCTTGTCCACAGCTTGTTCCCTTTGATAGAGTCAAATTCTTGGCTAAGGTCTACAAAGAGAGCAAAGAGTTTTCCTTTCTTGTGAAGCGCTGGTCTATTCAGTTGCTTAATTATGCAGACATATAGAGCAAAAATGTGATCGGTGCATCCTCTTCCTTTCCGATAGGCAGCTTGGTTTTCCAAAATGATGTTGTTTCTGAAGCAAAAGGAGTTTAGTCTGTCTGACATAATACAGGTGTATAATTTAGTTATCGTATTAATTAGGGCTATCGGCCTGTAGTTGCTGGGTAGGCTAGCATCTCCTTTGTTGTATATAGGTGCCCTAATGATTTTTCCCCATTCCTTTGGTATTTGTTCATTGGAAGCTCTGTTGAGTAGCTGTAGTAGGTAATAATAGGAGGTCTCGTCTAGGGATTTTCATATCTCATTTGGTATTCCGTCTGCTCCTGGGGATTTATTGTTTGCTAAATGTTTTGTGGCTTTAAGTAGTTCCATAAAAGTAATGCTTGTATCTAGTGCCTCAGTGTTATAAGCAGCAAACGTATTTCCTTTGTCGACAATTTCTACTTCGCAACCCTTTTTTGTCTCAAATACCGCGCAAAAGTGTTTGTCCCATTGTTGTCTCGAAAGGTCATTGGTCTTAAAGCCGTATTTCTTGTCCCTAAATGTGTTAATTGCCTTTCAGTAGTCTGCCAAATCCTTACTGTGATAAATTTCTTCTTGGATTTTGTTGTAAAAAATTTTCTTTTTGTCACAGCACAGACTGCGGTATGATTTCCTGTTTTGAAGAAAGCAATCAAATTTTTCATTGAAAGGAGGGTCTTGGTGTTTGCTTTCCCTGTATTTGTGAAGGCTGTAAAGGGTTTCTCGTTTAGCTGCACTACATTCCTTGTCAAACCATTTAGGACTAAAGTTTTTCATGTTTTTCCTGGGCGGTTTAGGAGCCATTTCAGATTGCTTAGCAGTATGGTGTATGAGTTCGTATAGTTCTGCGTAATTGCAGTTGTCAAAGTCTAGTTTTTTACTGTTGATGTTTATGTTCTTTAGAAAACTTATACTTTTATCCTTGTTTCACCTTATATTGTGTCTTACTTCAGTCGAAATATGTTGAGTCTTCTGTCTGTCTTTGTTGACTTTTGAAAGTATAGGAAGGTGGTCGGATTCTATACACTCAATTATATCCAGGTCCTTAAATTCGTCAATTGCGTTGCTACTGCTGATGCACAGGTTAATTATGCTGTGTCCGTGATGTCCTATGTACGTGGGTTTTCCACTGCTGGGTACATTTTAGGTGTACCACTTACAGGGTTACATTAGTAGATAGAAACAAATAATTTTCAATAACGAAAATCATTAAATAAGTAAGATATATAGTCACCCATACGTCATTAGGGAATCCATCCGCCCCTGAGGATTTATTACTTCCTAGGCTTTTAGCTGCTTTGAGGATATTTCAGCATGTATGAAGGCAGTGTCACTTATTAAGGTTCAAGCTTCCAGGTCAGGTACTGTTTTGTCATTAGCGTCTCCCGTGTTAAAGATAGTTGTAAAATGTGCGTTCCGTTCAGACTTGGTGATTTTGTTTGCTTTAAAACTAAACTTCTTTTTTCTAAGCATGTTTACTTGTTTTCAGAAGCCTTTAAAGTCATTACTGGTTGATTTACTTCTGAACAACGTCGGAAAAAAGGTTCTCTTTTTCGTGTATTAGTCTTTTGTTGTCTTTCTGTGGTTGTATTAAGATATCAAGGCTGTCAGTGGTTGCGTGATTGTAATAGTATTATACTACGTAGGAACCCTTTAAATAGAATATAACAAAATATGAATAAATGTCAAATATGGAACTTAATTAGATGTATATGCTCAGCAAGTACTATCTCTGGGATTGCATAAAATCATTTAAAAATTTGAAATGTTTTACTCTGATTGCGTTGTGCTCAATGAATTATTTTATGCTCCTCACTGTCTCGTTGGTTGTCCTTACAAAAGATTGGGCTAAAGAGCAAAGCTGTATATAATGCAAAAATTGTTAAATACCTTGGGGGAAGAAGAACGCATGTGATGATTGATGTACATAATATAGTCATTTTTATGAAAAAACATAAATTTATCTCCCACTCACAGAAAAGTCTTTATGATTTGTTAACTGCTTGTCTCTGTACTATAATTTACTGTGTATTACAGTTAAAAAGTAGGTCTCAAGTTTTGCCTATCTAGCTACCGTGGAGTCGCAGAATAACTTACATCATGGTTCAGCACTGTAAGTACTGCAACTGAATATAAAACGTAGATATCAGTGCCAAAATTAATAATATAATTCACTCTTTATAATAGTGTAAATTTTAAAGTTCTTATCTTATCGTTAGACGGTCACACAACCTCAGTAGATGTTTCAATTTAAAAAAATCTCACAAAAAACAAATCCTTAGCCATTTATTTCTTTTAACATTTTTGAGCGATTTGGACGCATATATGATCAAAAGAGATGCCCAGCCAGTGTCTACAAGCGGTACTTTTTCGGTTAAACACCTCCAACTTAAAGGTGATACAACGTTGCTTGCAGAAACCAAAGTAACGTTGCAAAATAAAATAAACTTCTTGCTGAAGTATTGCGGTGACAAGTATATAGCTATTTACATTTTATTTCAGCTGATTTCTTCAAAGTAGGTTTCTTTTGAAAATGGCATTACTCGTGTTTAACGGCAGTAAATCACTTGTGAAAGTTTTGTATACATATCTTGAATTAAAAATCTTGTGTTTAAGTGTGTTGTCTTGTGCAGCTAATCAAATTAAAAAAACGCCCTACAAGCTACAGCAGCAGTTCTTCACACCCTCTCAATATTTAGAACATACTTCTTGTTATTTTGTTTGAAGCTTTATTTAGCAATGCATTTGACTTTTATAGTAACTATGTACACACCACGACTAACGTAGCTGTTACCACCACTACCATAAATAATTAGTTTAACAAAGTTAATAGTGGTGCTAAGGCCCGTCCTACGGACGGTATGTACATGCATTTACAAAATATTTAATGAGAACCTAAAAAGTAACTATGACCACGATACACCATTACGGCTATAACAGCCACAAGTGAACCCGTGGGTAAATCAAAGCGTATGTCCATACATACGTTAGTCTAACGTGATGACTTTATCAGCCCTCCGGATGTGGTCTCAGGCTACCTTTACATTAATTACGTTTAGTTTTACAGAATACAGGCTTCACTGTTGAATCCCACTATAAAAGTCAGAAATATTATGTTGTACTCCTCATACAGTTTTTCAAATTATGCCTTGATTAGGGTATCATTGGATATAAGTCTTAGCGATGTCCATTGCATCGATCTTCAAACGGCTAAATAATTTTACGTTTTGACTACTTTTTTCACGTTTTACACTTTTTTTTTTAGCCAATCACGGCATGATATTTGAAATTTTAAAATTTCAACCATCACGATTAGCTAACAGCTAGAAAAATAATTTATTTTTTATAATTTGAAAATAATTTGAATTTAAAATTAAAATTAAATCATAACTTTTAAAAAAGAAAAAATATAAATAAACAGTTCGGCTGTAAATTATTATTTAGTATTTTTTAAAGAAAGTTACGTGAAATTGGTTTCCTGCTGCGGAGTAACTATGTCTACACCGCAGCCAATATGCCCGGCGCTAGGGGCAAATTTACTTCTGACTTGATTTTGAAAAATAAAAACTCCTAGCAATTTGGCAACCCAATAGGTTGTAGTATTTAGTATTTTAAATATTATCGTAATCCCCTCACTCCTGACCCCGCTCTTGCATATGACAGAACTACAAGTCAGTGAACCAATGTCCACCCTTCAGCGGTAGTCGACCATATAAAAAATAAATTACTCTTGTTTTCAAGACTGCCCTTCTTAATTTTTTTATGTTTTTCGAATCAAGCCCTATAATAACTACTATACTCAATTAAGCCATGACATTCTTTTGCTAACGGTATGACATGGTAGAAGTATAGTGAATATATTTATTGAAGTTTACTAAAGTAATAACAGTTGTAAAAAAACTTTACTTATGGTTTTTACCCACCATAAGTTTCCGGCCAACAACAATAAAACCTTTCTCCCTCTACTTTTTTCATCCTACGTAATATTATATGCACAAGTCAGTCTAATATCATGACGCTAGCAACCCATAGAGTTGCCTAACTGCTAGTCTCTTAATTAAAATTTGCAGTGTGTAGTTAGATAGGATAGTGTGAAGTTTAACGAGCTCCTTTCAACCGCCTTGGACCCTTCAGTTTTAAACTATTTACAACTTTCATGGTACTATTTGACGCGCCTTGACGTTTTGTCGCGATTATTGTGACAATATCTTTAAAAAGTTGTGTTTGCACTTTTAGGGCTGATTTACACTTTTTGACGGCACTAGAATTCAAATTTTCAAAAATTAAGTGATCCTGATTGGCATAGAGCCCTATAAAAATTATTTATTTCCATTTTCAAAATTGGTTTGAGCAAGAAAGAGTTAAAAAACTGATGGAAAAAGTTTTAAAAGAGAAAAAAGTAAAAGTCAGCCAAACAAATTTTGTTTTTATTTTTCTGACAAATTGTCAAGAAATTGATTGTAAGAGAGAAAAAAGTTTAGAAAATCAAAAAATAAAAGTTAAAAGAACAATTGTTTACAATTTAAAATTGGTTGTCACTTAAAACTACATCGTATCCGTGTCTACTTAGCATGACAGCAGCAACTCTCAAGTCAACGCTAAGCTTCGTAAACATATTGCCCTAGCCGTATCACCCACCAATAATTTATTTTTGTTATCTTTTAATTGAAAAGGGCATAATAATGAGGTTTGAGTTGGCCCCTGATAAAAGCCACTACAAGTTGTGTACGCTTTAGTTTTCAACTATTTCCACTTTTCATGGTACCATTCGACGCATCTGGTAAAAACTTGACCGAGCCAAGGCTTTTACAAAATCTTAACCCTTCCATGCCTGTGATCTAATAAAAATGTAGGTGCAGCAGCCGGGCCTTCGGACGGCAGGTAAAAGATTATATTGTACAAAATATTTCGAATTTTACATCCCACATAGACTCAAAATTAGGTTTTACCTACTTCTTTCGTAAAAATGACTTTCATATAACACATTTAACCTGTATAAAGATATCCGGGCTAACCTGACATAAAAACTGAGCCCGGGCATATATGTCGGTGACCATTAGGTAATCAGCTTAAGTATCTGGTTTAAACATACGACGGGCACGCCTGCACAAAACCTGGACCCAGGCAAGCCTTTGATCGAAGCTAACCCTGGCAAGGTTATGACTTAAGCTTACCATGGGCAAGTCTGTGACCACAGAGTAATGCGGGCAAATCTCTTGTAAAAACTTACCCCAAGTGAGTCGGATTCGATACTGTAACCCGGGCAAGGCCCTGGTCAAAAATTACACCTTGCACGCCCATGGGAAAAACTTATCCCTTACTCTGAGCAGATATCTGGTCAAAACACACCCGGATAGGGATGCCAGATCTCCTGGTTTGACCAGGACAGTCCTGGTTTCAGACTAAATATCCTGGCTCCTGGTCAGAGTTCGACCAGGAGGCCAAATGTTCTGGTTTGAGACAATAGTCCTAATTCATAAATATAGGGGCACTTTGATCTCATTAATCAAATTTTAATTTCTTTTTTTTTATATCACTATGCTTTGCATGGTTGGAAATTGTACGTTTAACTTATTATGGAGTTCAAAGAGCTTTGGTGAACTTTACCTTAAGTTTGTTTCGTATGTAACAGAAAGGTACGATTTAAGTGATTTTAACTACCATAAGCATTTAATTTGTTTAAATCTTCGCTACGAATTTATCATTGAGACTTTACTCAAGGCCATTCAAACTGTAAATTGAACCTTAAACACGGTTATTCGGTTTAAAGGGAAATCCTGCTTAAAGGGACGCTTTTAAAATATTTTGTTGGCCAGCTGTGCTTTATGTTAAAAATGTTCGGATTTGGGGGTACCGATATAAGAGATAATTCAGTTGTAAGAGACGAATTTTATACCATTTTTTGTTATTTTAGGATGCTTGTAAGGAAATTTTCAAGAAAGATGACAAAAATAAGGGCTACACAACATAATTTTACGTGTTCGTCAGAACCAAACTAACAAAGACACGAAACAAACTAAATTAACTGACTATTTTAAATAATCCAAATAATTTATGTCTATTGAACACAACATTATATTCCTTGACCTTTTTGACTAAAAATAAAAATTTCAAATGTTTAACTTATGTGTTGTGTCCGCTTTCAAGGGAAATCCCATTTATTGTTGAAAGAGAATCCGGCTATAAACGACCGATTTTGCCGGTCCGGCGGCGTCCCTTATAAGCGGATTTCACTGTATCACCAAATATTGTCATATTCGGAGGTTGCAATTACGTCGTCATATATTTTTAGGTAGGGGCATCCTGAAAACATTTTTTCTGATATTTGAGAGAGAGGGAAGGGGGTAAAAATTGAATATTTTTGCATTCAGTTAATGGCGTCATGCCAACATTAGTTTTCGTATAGTATGTCCTGGTTTGAGAAATTTGAAATCTGGCATCCCTACACCCGGAAGTCTATTTGACCACAATCAATGCAACATTTTATTTACTGTAACAGCTAAACTTGAAGAACATATATTAATTTTTTTAATTGCAATCCATCGGGTTGCTAACCTGCTAGTATATATATAATTTTTGCCGTCGAAATCAATAAACAAATTTTAAATAATTAACAATTAAAAATATTATTGACAGTGTTTCTTTCACATTGTTTTAGAGAAATTAGAAACATTCTTAAAAACCTGCTTTGTCCGTTTGAGTTTAGTCGTTGTTTTATAATTTATATGCAGTTAAACAGCCTAAAGATATTAGTACACCTCTATATTGCGTGATATTATTCTCTGCGACTGCGGTACAGGTTTCTGTTTTATTTATTTATTTAGTACATTTTTTCACCGGATAATTATTTTTCAAAAGAAACATGATTCAGTAGCCTTGAGGTTACCATATCAAAGCATTTAATACATTTTATCGAATGTTGAACTTTTAAAATTATTGCTCTGTCCAGCAACTGCAATAAACTTTATTTTTACAGTTTTGTTAATGTTAAGGTGTAGAACTTAAACTTCACAAGAGATGCTAGGTAAAAGTCGGCACACTCAGTAAGCCTTTGGACTATGCTGATAACGCCTGTATTTAAATGAATAAATACAAGAAAAGATTCAGTTGGTGTTCGAGGTTGGGTCAGGTAAGTCAGGTAAGTATGAACTTCAGGATCGATATGATTCTATGATCAATGTATGGTAAAGACACTTGGTGATAATTGGGAGTAAAATATGAGGGATGAATTGGGATGAATCTAAGTATTACGACAGGTTCCTCGTCAGGCAGTCTA
>JAQFZE010003719.1:0-12170 GCA_034695245.1 Dicyrtomina saundersi
ACGCAAAAATATTCGGATATTCAGCTCATAAAAGTCTACAACTTTTGGAATGACATGATAAAAAGGGGAAATAGCGTAATATTATAATAAAATAGCGTTCTACAATTCCAGCTGGAGTGATAACATTAATAGGAGAGAGCAAAAGTTGGCAGACGAAAACTGTCAAGAGCTCGACTTGAACTATAGCCCAAAAAGCAAAAGTTTTACAATTACATTCATAAATTGCTCATAAAATCCTCTTACAGACATCTCCACATAACATCTCGAATCGACAATAGGGCGAATGAAGCGTAAAATTATTACATGCTGATACTGATATCGTCTGATTTTTGTGTAGATGCTGCAGATATAGAATATTATTTTGTCTGACTTTACATTTGTATATACCTACAGTCTGGAATTTTGAAAGCCTATATTTTCCTTGACTGGTCCTGGTCCTGCGGACTCAGTCGCTATATACGCTGTGAATCTTCTTTTAATTTCGTGTTGTCGTTTGTACTCGTGTTCTTGGTCTGGTCTGGCAGTCTTAAAGTTTTGGATGAGGAGGGATTTTTAGTGTTTTTCCAAAGTTTAGCTTGAGATTAGAGTCTTGTGCTGTGTCGCATGAAATTGGACAAGAATCTCAATTTCTTTTATTGTCGAGATATTTACACAAGTTTTCCGCATGAAACAGCAAAGTACAAGATGTGAATGTGAGAGGACGGCAGGCTGGGTCTATAAAAGGAATGTTTCTCAACACCAAATGTGTCATCAAAAAAGTTATAAATGTTTTTCCAAAAATCCGACATTTCTTTAACATGAAATTTTCTACCACCTCCTGTAGCCTCCTGTAGGACCAGGAGGACCTCAGACAGACACCGGAAAAGATCATATAACTATCAGCCGTCGGTCCATATTATAGCTTTCTCGTGTAGACACTTCCCTCCCGTCTTAAATCCTTTTTTTATTTCTTATTGAAAACATGGCAATATGCAGATATCTGCGCTGTTTAGATTTATCATGTAAACTTGAAAAGGTACTCATGGTGAAGCGTCAGCGGACGCTTGCTTGTAATTAAATACTTTTATATTGTATTTCTTGAACACATTTCACACTCGTCCGTAACACCTCGCACGCCACGACTTAAAATACGTTGCTTGTCTTCCATTTTAAAAATTCTATTTCTAATTTTGCTCAGTCCCGGTGCCGGTGACGGTGCTGATGACTGCCCTGCAAAAATATAACTCGAAAAGTCTATAACACTTTGAATTGTAACGTTAAGTAAGACTAAATATTTTTAATTTGTTTTCTCAAGTGCTTCTTCTCCTTCTCAAGATTTCAAATAAAATCGTCTAAATTTTCGAATGTTACTTTCGTGAGCATGTGTGAATTTCACAAGCACTTGAACAAACATCCTATATTTTATTTTTCTACACAAGACCTAGCTGCAGATGCAAAGATTTGCGAATTAACTTAAGTACTGCATGTGCTAATTCTCCCGAACAAAGTCAATGGACGAAACTAGAGGTACCTAATTTTAGTGTTTTTCTGAGTGCTAGAAGAAAATTCATGTAAATTTAAAATGTGTAAAAGTCTAACCGTACTACTACGGGTACTACTAGTAACTTACCTTATGTAATACTACACACTAGAAATATCCGTAAATGTCAACTGGTAAAAGTGATTTAACATAATTTAGGGGCAGATAGGCTATTTTTACAAGCTATAAATATGTCTCGGTCACAAATTATTTTTGCTAATAGATAATTATAGGGTAGGATACTATAAAGAGATACAATGTATTATGAACGGAGGGACATCCTGCAGATTTTACTTTAGGTAAATTAAGGGCCTCACCACAGTTGCATGAAGCATCCAATGCTATATAGTCATAGTCAATCCAGTCCTTATAGTTGTTGCGAGATTTTGTAGTTTACTTATATAGTGAGTAAGGGAAGGATACGCACACAGAAATTCATAAAAATGAAAATCACAAGAATTTATGATGAAAAACGAATAGCTTGTTTGTGGCTGGTTGCCTTGTCAGACGGCGAGCCAGAAAAAAATAAATAGCAAATGGGAAAATGTTTTAGGGGATGTCAAACAAGAAGTACAGGTTAGTAAATATGGCCAAGAGAAATTTTAATGGGGCAGGAACAGTGCTAAAGTATAATTGCCTCACGGATTGGCAGTCTTCATCTTCTTTGTATGGTAATGACATGGAATATGAAACAATATTTGAGCTTATGGTTGCCAGAAGCGAGTGAGAAATATTTTTGAACGATCACATGTCTTGCCTCCAGACTCAAGAATCTCTCTCTCTCCTTTCCTATCTCTTCGGTTTTGCATCTCTCTAGACTGACGACTGACTACCTATTGTTAGATCATGCTCGTCCCTCATCCTTATCTGTTTGGCTATGGCTGCACGTAGTAGATGCAGATGCATAGATAGTAAATAGATATCGGTTGGGATGCTTCTCAAAATAATATATTTACGAGTAATTAGAAAATGTCTACATACTTTCTTGTACTATGTGAATTTTTGGGCTGGCTAAAACCCAAATCTGTCTCTGTTTGGAAACATACGTGTGTGTAGGTATTAGTGATATTATGGGATCGCTAAAAATGTAGGCGCTTTGTGTGGATATGTAACAAAATAATGAAAGGTCACAAGAGAGCTCTGGGACTTGACGTCGTATTGGCTAAAATTATTTTCATGATGGCTCCTCAGCTGGATGCACATTGGTTCGCAAGTAGTTAGGAATTATGGGTGAAGCGATAAATTGTGCTCATGACATTTTACGAGTCTAAACTTGGCGAGTAGGATTTTGTCTACGGATGAAGAATGGAGTTGGGATGTATTATGTGTGTGGAGGGACTGGGATTCACTCGCTGTTTTCCCCTTTCCGCGTGTTTTCTACCTTTCACTTCTAACTTCTATTGGGAGGGTGCAGGAGCCTTATACAGACATAGAGATATATTGTCGATTCCATACATAGTAATTTCATAAATATAAGAATTGCTCCTTATGCTTATAGAGCTTATAACATTTTGCCGTAATTCCTCTACGCCTCACAGCCTACAGTACAGCGGCTTATGATCCCAACTCCGTATACAACTTCCAAAGTTTTCATATAGAATAAGAATATTGATATCGCTGCACTGCAATTACCCACACATACCTAATAATTTGTGAAAACTTTCAAGCGTGATTACATAATTACGTATTATTATTACACTGCAAACAGTGCTATGCTACTCTGTATTTCCCCTGTACTGTACTATACAATGAATCAAGCTTTCCATTTACTTACTTGAAGAGCTGTTTGGCAAAACTGGATAAGTCCACCAATGCAAACTTCATAGAAAAAAACAAAAAATAATTAATTGACTTATGCAATTTTGCCGAAAATGAAATTCTGGCTATTTAACAAAAATTAATTTAGTTGAGTTGTGACCTTTATTATGCTACAGAGTAACGTATCCAGTTGAATAGTACACGTAACGTAAATATATCTTTTTTGAAAACAGAAGACTTACCCTGGTTTGCCAAACAACTCTTCATATTATGGCTTCTAAATTACGTCTTTGGAATCTTACGATTTTGTTAACTGCAACATTTTGGGCAACACATTTTTAAATTGTGAGGTTTGCTATTTGCGCAGGTCAATTTGCAATGGTGATTTAAGTAGTTGAATTCTTCATAGTACAGTACTCAAAATGGATTGCAAACAGTGTTACCTAACTACATACTTTTGAAAAATATATTCTAATTTTATTTATGCGTTTGTGGCAGGTGGCAGTTACTGGTTACAATTTTAAAATATTTAATAATTGCTTTTGATAACAAAATATAATCTCGGAGCGATTTTGCAAGATGTTTGGGAACAATTAGGATTTAAAATAGTTTTTAGTAGAGTTTTATAAAATTTTGAAACATACTTTGTATTACTGTAATTAATTACCTAATAAAATATTTACCAAAGATTAACACTCTGGGTATGAAATTCCGATTCTATTCTAGGCGTAGTAATTATCAGTATATATGTTCCGGTTTAAAGAATATGCATGAGAATTAGAAAGCTGAGAAAGTTGAGTATTTGACTGTTGCTTTCTAGCCCACCGTCGCCATCTCGTATTCGAAACGACCCATGAATGGAAACTTAGGTTCCTCGGCCTTAAGTAGGTGCGTATACGTTGAAGGCACAACTCAACGCAATAACAGTTTCTACTTTGTTTTTACCACTGCTTGCTTCCTACTTGGCTTCCTACTACACACACCGTCAAAAATTTCTTTAGTTAATATTTTGGTCCATACAGAAACATGCATGCCTGAATTTCCACGTGGGTAAAACTTTCAGTATCTTTTCTGTTTAGCAAAGTTGATAGATAAAAAAATAAAGATGCATAGGTAACTTACCTTCTGCTTTTTTAACCCTATAGTTAATAAAAATATTTCTACGATCAAAAATAATAATAATTTTTCACCCGCCAGACAGCTACTACTAACGATAAGATTTTCTTAAGAATGAAAACCGAAATTGTAAATGGAGCCCTGTAAAAGTTTTGGTGTGGACACCTAGATAGGTAATGCTGTAATTAAATATAAATATAATATGGGCTCTCAAGTCACTAATTTATAGCCCAATTTTATTTAAGACTGGTCTACAGTCTTCAATAATAACTGCTGCGTCTCCGCATCGGTGGCCTGTACTGATCGTGAGTTCTGGTTAAACTTTTTTTTATATCTGTGTTTCTTCAGTCAACATGTAAATAAGCTTAAAAACTCTTATCTAGTGCCCAGCCTAAACTAGAAACCAAGGAATCATGGAAATTCAAGTAATAGAAAATAGGGACACCGTGACTAGAAGTCGCAAAAATAAAATCAGAGTAGGTACATTACATTTCAGTGTGTGTACAGTTTTAAAATTAGGGGTGTAATAAAATAAATAAAACTTAGGCGAATATATTTGGAGGATGAGGAAAGGACATACTAATAATATATCTCAGAGAGAACGAGTTTACGGCTACGGCTACGACTACGACTACCCAGCATGACGTTTACAATTATGCAAAATTTATAAATACTGTAAATATTTACTCCTGCCTCCTTCAGCATGCCTTTCAACGTGTATCTATTTTTATTATTCCAAGTAATTCCTTGCATGCCAGTGGACGTCGGACGTGGACAGATTGAGGCTTCGCAGCTATATAGAATTATCAGTGGAATAATGTTTAATGCACGTACTACATTATTTATGTCCTATTATGACTGCAGCTGGTGCTGGTGGTGTCCATCATGTTAATTTAACGCCACGCTGACCGTCAACTGTCAAGTCAGCAGCCAGTATACGTACTCGTATCTGCAGATTCAATTCTGGCTACGTCCTATAATATTTGCCCTAGAATGCTATATGCGCAGTCTATCGCCCCGGTATAATTATATACCTAATATAGAGAAATTCCCGAGTGCAATGGTTTTATTTTGGTTTTTTCTCATGAAACCGTGTGACAATTTTATACTGTGTAATCTGTCATCTGTGAAATTGTTGACCAATCCAGTGTAATGGAAGAGAGGAACCGTCATCCTTCTGACTATAGTGAGCTTGGGTTGTAAAAAGTAATTTGTCCTTTGCGAAAAACGTGCACCTTGTAAAATTGACTCTGTTTTAAAACGCGTTGGTATATACATATTGTTCACTGGCATATCGTGTAGGTAGGTTGACGGTAGGTACCTACCTATTTTAAAAGTAATAGTTACAAAGCAATTGAAAAAATACGTTGATTTGCTACCGTATGTATGTACGAGAATTTTTCCACTGCCAGTATGTGGTATTCACTTAGGTGGGTACATCCACTGAAATAAAGTCTGTTCAAATCCGTGTCCGCATGAAGGGAACTCTGTGTTCATGATTTACTTGAAACTATTTGCAAAGACAGAAAAAGTTACTTTTATGACTTGCATGCAATTCATTTTATGACATCAATAGAACCCCTGAAGATTTTTTTTTGCTCCTTTCAAATTTTGTTGAGACTATTTAGCTCTCTTCTAGAATTTCATACGTTACACCACACGATTCGTCCTCGTCCTGTAGTATATCATCATATACATAGCAAATACAACCAAACAAATGTCAACATTTAGCTCCTTTAGTCTTTATGGAAAATGGCCTGATATTTCAGATACTGTTACAGTAATAGCAAAATTTAAAAGGTATACATGTTATTATATTTCTATATGAGTTGTTCATAATACTTCAATATTTTCCTTATATACTTGTCCATTCTTTCTCGTTTAATATTATTCAGCGTAAGGATAAGGACAAAAGATGTAACATGACCGCAGATGCCATCCCTTTTAGTATTCTAAAAGCTTTTTCAATGTCTGTATTTTTTGTGACTGTGCCAATAATAAGCGTAACTCAAATTTGTCTGTTTGTGTCGGCAACAAATTTCAATTGGTTGCTCAAGCCAAGCCTTACAGTCCATTTTATTGGATCAGGTCAGCAAGGATTATAGCAGACTCGACGCTTCTTGACTAGGACACACAAGACATGTAATAAGTTTAAACTCTGATTCAGAGCTTACATTCAGTTTGTATCAACCTTCCAAGTCAGGACAACCGTTTAAGATTCTGGTTCTGAGGAAGCTAAACTAAAACTGAAATTAATTCCAATTTGTAATAATTATATCGTTATTTGAATCCGTGATCGATTATTGTGATACAATGGATATTAACATTAAGGTTAGTATTGCTGGGGAGTTTAAGTTGGAGTTTAAGTTGAAGTATTTTCTTCTGTATCGCCATCGCCCACCAAAGAAGGTAAAACAAATTTTTATTTCGAAAGATTTTATTTTTTGTTTAGCTGCATTTTTACACTTAAAAGTGAGTGGAAATTAAATTACACAGTTAATAAATTAAGATCAACTTCCTGAAATACCTGCATATTCAATGGGCGATATTTTGATTTCAGTTCTGCTCCAAGATCTGCACGATTCTGATTTAATTACGGTTAATTGAATGTATTATCACAGGCAAAAAAAAACAATATTAGTAATTAGTAAGTAGGTAGGTTCCATAGTTAGTATGCATAAAATATTTCAGTTATTCGTGTTAACTTAATATCTGTATTCTAAGGCCGAAGCTACAATCACAATCGCCCCGTTGCCGGCAGTACTACAGGTTGAGGATAGGCAGGCAGTTTAGGAATTGGAGGCTTTGGTGAAAGCGATTGTTTTGTAGCGTAAACCGTATTCATACCATGCTTACGTAAATTTTAGTTGTAGCTCACAATATTTTAGCCTGACGTTAGTAATAAGTACTATTTGCAAAAGAATTCTTTCAAGTTTGTAAAAGTGCGTAGGAGATTTGGAAGATGTCATTCCGCTAGAATTTGCGGAAAGTCGGAGGACTTTTGCCTTTTTGCAAAAGGCAAAAAGGCTATAAAGTAAAGTACATTTAAAGAGCTCAACCTTTGAAACTTATAGCATGCCCATAACGAACCTCATAGGCCATAGAATATTGGAGTGTAGTCGGAGTAAAACTTTTGTTCGACAGAAAGCGCTTTGGAGGATCTAGTCTGTCAGACGGCCTACGCTTTTCTTCAACGCACCTTCCATTTCGCCATTTATAAACCGCTTTCTGCAACCGGCAAAACTAATCCTGGACTATATCCTAATGCAGGATAGCATGTATCATTGTAAATGTAAAACTTTGATTATTAATCCCTAGGTTATTATGTTATACGGTAGTAATTAAATAATAACCGTATCAGCAGTATCCCCGATACAATTTTCTGATAAGACTTCGATCCACAATGGTCTTGGAAATTCAATTTGTAAA
The DNA here is from genome assembly GCA_034695245.1 of Dicyrtomina saundersi. Classification (NCBI taxonomy): domain Eukaryota; kingdom Metazoa; phylum Arthropoda; class Collembola; order Symphypleona; family Dicyrtomidae; genus Dicyrtomina; species Dicyrtomina saundersi. The sequence goes on from JAQFZE010003719.1 coordinate 7,823, forward strand.
ATCAATAAAATATATTTTTCAAGCTACAAAGTATCCTTTCAGATATAATTAGAAAAATAAACATCTGAAGCATTACTGACTCTATTAGTAAAATCAAAAGTAAAGTTTATTTTGATTGGAATGTTCGAAGTAAAAGTATAATATGCATTGCACAAGATGAAGTAACTGGTATTAACTCAGCTCTCACTATATACTGAAGCTAAGCGGACCTATCTTTTTAGTTTGCATACATCAGTATGTAGGTAGATGTAGTTTTGTTTGTGCTGGTAGGCTGGCATTGTTGCCCACTACTGATTATATTGAAATATTTTTCGCCTGTTCTATCAGTATAGATACCACATATTTGTAGTGCGTATAGTGAGAGTAAATAGTAAATATGTACTATTGAGTACCTGTACCTGACTGAGACTGATGTGTAAAGAACTTTTTCACCTAAATTCCCTTAGCGCCACAGCTAGACACAGTCTCGAATCTTGAAAATGTTTGCTCAGAACAAAAATAATGGGAAAAAAGGTGCAATATGTAATTTGAAGGGTTTGGCCTCACGTTTCATTGTCAGAGTTTCAGACTTTAGTCACATACAGAAAACAATAGCAACTTTTATCAGTATACTCTCTGGTTCTGGTATAAAAAGTTAACATAACATCACATAACATAGCATACCTTACATACTGTCGAGCAATTTTAATAGAAACTCCACTGCTATCTTTATCTATACAAGCAAGCTTATCTGATTAGGACTCGAATTTCACTATACTAAATATAAGCAATATCCGGACTTTGGGTCTGTAATTTTTAGATAATGATGGTTCCTAATGTTGATGTTGGTACACACATGGGTCTGCATACCGTGAGACTTACTACAGACAAGAAGGAAAGGGTCAGGACTGAAAGATTCGACGGGAAAAAAGTCACTGACGAGAACGAACCGCGCCTTTCTATAACATTATCCGCAGTACCAGTACCAGTACTGTACAGGTACACATGAAATTCTTAGGTCTAAAAATCCAAACGGAGCAGGAAACACGATTGCGATTGAGAACAAGGTAAGATGTGAAATGTAGAGACGTGAGCAGTGAATACATATATCTGTACACTATGTACGAGTAGAAATGAAATTTATTTAAGAAATGAAAATGAAACACATAGGTTACTGTTACTACTCAGTCTTTCAATGGTTTCGTTTAGGTTGGTAAATGGCTTGGTTTTCATTTTCCCACTCTTGTTTCTCGCCTGTATCTTTACATATTTCTTACACTGCATTGTTTATTTTGCCTTCATATCTCGCGTAGAATGTTCATGTAAAAGTAGATAGGATTATTTGTTCCATGCTATGGCTATGTTATGATGTGGGTTGAGGTGATGCACTGTATCATACTTTTAAGCCCCACTCCACTGCACTGTGTAATTCAAAATCTCCGTAAACCTGAGTGATGTTGACTCTATCAACCTCCCGGGCATATTAGCAAACACCTAAGTGTGAAACATTTTTAGATTTAGAGCCTCTGCCCCTAAATTTCTATGGCACATTGAGCTTACATGAAAATTAGAAAGATTTCCTCTCCTGTTTACTTTCATTATGTATTTTTAAAACTGTTTTAGGGACTCTTGTTTTTTTTTACTTGAGATATGTTGAGTCTGGTTACGTTTACGCTCACACTCACGTTTCCCTTCCATTTGGTATTGTATCTTTGTAGTCGTATTTCTTGTGGCTTATGGTGTCATGTATCTGTACAGGCAGAACGATTATTTCTACGTATATTATTCAGCATAGACAACTGAATATCACAAACTTGTAATGATGGGACTATACTGACTTACCTACACCTATAAATTCTCTACCTACATAACAATATACTTTCCGTTTCATATCCACATGTTGTTCAATATGCCTTAAGATTTATGAGAAGAATTAAGAAGTTTCGCTTCAGTTCCATTCCTGATGTCTCACTCACTTCATTTGTTAGCGTCAGGTACCATTTCAATTTCAACCCCAAAAGTTGCACATACAGTTTTTGTATTGTTTATTTTTGCCCAGTTAAGTGAGTATTCGCGCCTTTGAAACTTATTTCCTGGTGAAAAATAAAGTGTAGAGTATAGGAAAGCTTCGCACAGAGTAAATTGTAGTTTGTACTGAGAGCTTCGAGTTTTTCAATTTTTCAATTTTCAAATGTTTTAAATTTGTTGACAAGATTGTGTCTACTGTTACTGTTCCAGTGCTTTAGATTTCCGGGGTTATTGATTGTCTATTGTTGTGAGGTGAATTTTAATTTTGTGAATTACATATATTCCAAAAAGAAATCAGAAAAGTACCAACAGATTATTCTATCTAAATGTAGAAAAGCTAAAATACTGACTTCTGAATTCTGACTACGAATTACGTACACATGAAGTCCCAAGAAGTTTTTCTATTGCCATGAATTACAGAAAATGAAATACAGACAGAGTATCAGTAGTAGCAGAAGAAAATACCTAGTGCATGATATCAAAGTTTTATGTCACCATTTCGACAAGATTTATGGAAGGCTTTGAAGGATTTTTCCGCAATAAAAGAATAAACTACACACTTTGTGTCCCCCAAAACTTTAACGCGAACTAAATCGCAATTCAATAACTTTTACCATGTACATAATATACGTGGTCATTTAAGTGCAATAACAGTTACAGTCATGTCTACTCGGTACAGTAGCAGTAAATGCTAAAAGTTTTGTAGAAAATATTCCAGAGATTTTGTACAGAGCCAGAGCAGAGCAAGAAGGAGAAAAACGGGAAAGTTTGATGATGTGTAAGGGGATGTAATTAAGAGACATCAGTTTCTGAATTCCCAAAATATGTATGAGGATTATTGTAATATACATAAATACATAATCGCAACCGTAACCGTTTCCGTGGGCGAGAAATTACCGAAACGGAATAGTGTATTAGAAGCAAGCGGCACTGAGGTACCACCTATAAGTATAATTACATTGCTATATTTTAATTTTCATTAAAAAGTGTAGAGAAAATAATATATTTGCACTGAGATTATAGCATTCCAAATGATACAAAAGCTCGACTCAAAATTATAAACCGGAACCACAACAAAGTGCACTATAGCAGTACTATACTGTTTAAGCTACACTCAATCATGCCACACGTGTTTAATGTTTAATTGCCTCTCTAATGAAATCATAAATAAATTTAATTGCCTATTTCCTCCGTATCTGTATTAAACCGTCATAACAATGTTTTCAATTTTGAGTTGTTTGAGTTTCAAATGTCCGTACGCAAATCTCGCATTCATTTCTAGAAGTTTAGATATCACTACTACAGTGTTTACATATGTATATCTATAGATATCTATATAATTATTACATTATGCAACATTACAGAGATCCCCCTCTCCTTGTACTTCAATTTTAACTTCAAAAGATAAAAGTCAAGCCACCCCAAAGCCCAAGCGATCGCGATCACAGGAGATCAGTTTCTCTGCTGAAACCCAACATTCAGCCAAAGAGTTTTTTGAGCGTGTTGTATGACTTTTCAGTTTTTGTTTTCCTTACTAAAGTTTCATGCTTTTAGGCTCCATTACCATAAATTCTCCCCTAGTTGATAAAATATTCTCTTATAAAATATTCACGGACACAATAGAAGTGTGAGGCAATGCAGCAGAGACCGAAATCCAAGTTTACAGGCATCCCTTACTTTTCTTCTTCGTAAACTTCAATATTTTTTTGTATAAGCCCATTGCATTGGTTGAGTTTGCCTTTGGTTATAATACACGTTTGTATTATACGGTTGCGACTGTAGGGCTTAGATATACTGTGATACAAATGAAATATCTACACATTCCCGTACTACACTCACACTGGTAAAAGTTCTATTATTGCTGACTGAGGGAGGGAGGAAAGGTCACGAGAATTCTCCATTAGGGTTGGATTTTCTCAGCCTCAAAGTATTATTTGCCATGCCACCCCTCAATTATTCAGAAACCACGACTTTGGCTTTCCATTCGCATTCTCATGCTCGCCAATTCTCATTTCTCAATTGTGTGGCTCCAGTCAGAGGGAGCACTGGCAATCCCCCCTCTCCCTTCCCGACTTCCCAAGCCATGAAATCAAATCCCCAAGGAAACTTTCAACCATGCGATAAGGCCAAGGCTTCCCATATTTACCATTTTACTGTCCACCCGAAATATCAAGAAGCTTAGGAGATTTTTGCAGTCAAAGTCATTTTGATTTTTATATGAAAAATAAAGAATTCGTATTTGAGATATAGTTTTTTTGTCAATTTTCTATTGGCCTTTCTATATGTGCATGATTTTTACATTGATGCCATGAAATATTAAATCAGGCATCGGTACAGGCAC
>JAQFZE010003720.1:0-12166 GCA_034695245.1 Dicyrtomina saundersi
AAAATTCATAATATTTAACAATTTCTTACAATTCAAAATCTAATGGTTTGACGTTTAATATTTAATTAAGATGCAGTAAAAATCAAAATATTAAAATCGTAAAACATAATTTGAATTGGGTGAATTGTCCACAAGTTGTGTGTGCCAGGTTGTAAGTGATAAGTTGTATCGGAAAAGTTGTATCATGGTAGAACCGTCCTAAACTTTCCTCGGAATCAGAATTCTACAAAACGTCTATAGTCTCCCGTTCCAGTTCCTGTTCCAGCTTCATTCTCCCTCCCTTCCGAACTAGAACCAGGAATGAGAAACCAGGAGCATAGGAGCATAGATCTCGACCCCGAAGAACCAGAACTAAACCAGAATCGACAAACTAGTCCAGCTGAAAAGGAAAACAGGACTGTGAGTGGGAGGGAGATGTTGAGAAACCCTAACTAAATCAACAGATACTTGGAACTCCACACGCAGTGGCTACATGGACACATACATACCAACCAACAGCAGCATCAGCACCAGCACACAACCCGTGGATAGCTACGGAACAGAAGGGAAAGGAAAATCCGAATAGAATAAAGTTATGTGTGGAGCATGAGCATATGAGGCTGGGCTTCCTTTTTCTCCTGGCTTGAAGGTTCTTGTCGAAAATCCCCACAAAATACGGACGGACCTGTCGCCCTGTTCTGCTGGGACATACTCCATCCTCCATGCCATTCCATTTAATATTGCTCCGGTTGAGAGCTGAGATACACGGCACAGGGGCAGAAGCCGGACTTTTACGAGGAGGGAAAAGGACTGACTGAGTGTGAGAGGAAAAATACGGGAGCAATTGTTGTTGTTGTTGTTGATGTTATTGATACAGTGACACAGGTAGGTTGGATTCTGAGCCTCCGCTCGGACTACTCCCTATTATGAAATCTGCATGTGCATGTGTATGACCTCGTTGCATGGCGATGGGAATGGTTATCGCTCTCGTTATCTCCAGTTTTCTATCGCCTTCCCGCCTGGTCGCAGCAGTCATATTATAGTCCTGCCTGTTTGGCCTGGTTCGGTTTGGCGCTTGGTCTGGTCTGGTGATTACTTGGCATTCCTGGTGGCCTTCCCTTCTCCCTACCCTGCCGTAGGTGCGTCGGCTGAGCTGGAGTTGAAGTTGGAGATGGGAAGACGGGAAGGCGGATGAGACTGTGAGACGGAGGCTGAGGATGTAGTTGAGATTGTGTGAGTTTGTGGGGAGGGAGGGAGGGAGAAAATGGAGGTATTGGGGTGGGAGTTAAAATCTCTTTTAACTCTTGCATTTTCTCTCACTCCTTCATTTTTCTTCTCTCTCCCCCACTTCCCACTGCTACAGACGGACGGATGATGATGGTGTTCTCTCTGCTTTGAAGCAAGTCTCAAGCTATGCTCCCATCCTCGTCCTCTTCCTATAGCTTTTGGGTGTGTGGAAGCAAGCAACTCAATTGACCCGATTTGCACGCGCGGATAGCTTCTATTGATTTCTTCATGGGCTGCTGCTCGGCTCTGCTCTGCTCTGCTTTCCTCTCCTCTCCTCCGTAGCCAGGATCTGTAGTCGGGAGTGAGCGGAGGAGACAGGCCGAGAGCGAGAGTGAGGGAGAGAAGGGGGAGAGAACGGGGAGAGAGAGCAAAATTCACCAGTGCAGCACGTGTGTTGTCTTTCTCTTCAGTTTACTCTTTGGCACAGAGACATGAACTAAAACGGAATGTAAGATTTGCACATAGCTTGTAGGCAGAAAGGGAGAGACGGTAGTTGTGAGCTCTAAGTTCTTTCTTCCTACATCTCGCCTCCCTATGTCCCTATCTAGGCACCTTATTACCATTTACCATTCTCTTTCTCCATAGCCTTAGTCCCTCCTTCAATTTTTTCAATTTCAATTTTTTTTTATTATTCAAGTTTACAGTAATAACATTTATGTTTTTCCCATGTCCCATGCTCATCGTTACGGGGCACAAAAATCAAAAACCTCTATAGGTCGGAAAAAATCATAAAATATACATAATGGGTATTCAAAATTATAGGTAGCTCTTTGGTCTGTGCATGAAATTAATTTCTGTTCTTTTGCGGGGAGTGTTTGGGTGTGTGCGTTGTCTAACAGCCATATCGAATTCATGACATTTTTCAATCTCCTTTTTTATGCCATTAGGCAGGGGGATCCTACATGACTAAACTACTGGCGTGAGCCATCTTTCTCCTGAATGATCCCAATTTCTGTAGAATGTGAGCATTTAGAGGGTCATCTTTTGCTTCACCTATTCCATTCAAGGTTTAACTAAACGTACACTATTAAACCCAACGCCATCACCATCACTATCATCTAGTCCACCAACAGCCAAAACCAAACTGGAAGAAACCAGGAGGGGACAAAGGGAATATAACTGTGTGCAAAGGAATACAGAAATCCCAGTCGCCACTATGGTCACTCTGACAAAATGAGATCGCGAGAACCAATACCATATTTAAAAAAAAAAATCCAGAATATCTCACTAACTTCTCCTCACCTAAGCGGGTGTCTATAATTGTAAAAGTACCTATTCAACTTTTATTAACTTCAATATACTAATGACTCCTATTCTGGGGTTTGAACGACTCTGCGAAGAGAAAGGTGTACACGTGCGTGGACAATCAAAACAACATTGACTGGGATATGAGTGATTGATTCAGTGGGTACGGGTACGGTCGTGGGTCGTTCTCGTTGGATACGTTACAGTCGAGATTCGAGATGGACAATTTGTAGACTGTGTGTGGGAGATTCAGCCTGTTTAGTTTTCTATACTCTCCGTCCGCTTGACAGCTCACTCACCAGTGTCATATTAAGTGAGAAGTCCAGGCCATAATATATCCCAGACGACCGCATCCTAACTTCCCAATGCCCATCCAAATCAAATCAAAACCTCCCATAAGATTCAATAAAAAAGTCAATAAAAAACAAGGCCTCCATTCTTTCATTCTCGGCCATTGGACTCCCTTTACTTTCATTTTTATTTTCACTTTTATTCCAGCACTACGATTACAATTATGACTACGATACAACCTCGCATTCAATTTTACATGCTATACTATTCCATGCTTATCAATTTCCCTAAAAATCAACATGAGTACCGTAAGACGTTAATTTCACTACACGGTTAGAAAAATATGAGCGAATTTACCACATTCCTGTCAGTTTGTAACTTGTAACAGATTTTGCTGTTGCTCCGACATGAACAGCAGAAGCTGTTACACGTGGTCAGCATAATTGTTTTTAGTGAGTTACAGAAAATTATGTTAGACTGAGTGTACCGATACTTCTGTTGCCACAGGTAGCTTCAGTAAAACGTTCCAAAAATCCCTTAAAGGGTTTTTTGTACAATACAGCATTGTTACATGTAACTCACCGATTTCCCTATCCCAGAAAATTGCAAATTGACAGAATAACCTGTCAAAGTTAACACCTAACTCTGTTAGCGAAGTGTGTAGAAAATTTAGCAATGGTTAGTCTTAAGCTTTTTGCTCTAAACTTTACCAATGGTTAAATGTTAAATCTGAAAGCGGGAGCCAACGAATGTCTGTTTGAGCAGTGACCGTAGCCTATGAACGGTGACGGTAAAAGAAGCGTGGAGGAAATAAGCAGAAGCGAAAGGATGCGCGATGAAAGTAAACGTAGGTGGGTAGGTACATGTAATTCATCACACAAGACGATGAGAATGGAAGGAAAAGTAAGTGACGGAGTTATCAAGGATTGAGGCGGATTCGGATTATTTTGTGAGAATTTGGCCTCAAGAATGACTCTGACTTTGTATGTTTTATGTGCTTTATACTTTATGTTGGAGTAAGTAGGTCTCTGGATTGAATTGGAAATTTCAAATCCAACATCAAGCATTCCCCACCTACTGTCTGTAAGAGCGAAGCCGAAGCGGGAGTTTGCAGCACTGCACTGTGTGCTCCTCACGATGAGACTTCAGCTCCTGTAACTCCCGTTGTAATCCACATCATCATCATCATCCTCGTCGCATATGGTTTGTTGACGTTGGCAGATAATATTTGCTAGCATCATCATCATCCTCATCATGAGCCACCAAGACTTATGTAACGTGTACGTTTGAGACTTGGAGAGGATCTGAGAATCCGAATTGGAATTTAAAAAGCTCGATTTGGATGTATACCTGCACGGTTCTACACTTTGAAAACAGAGCGTCGAGTCACGGCCACGGTTAAAACTCATCGTCAGAAGCTAAAGCTCTCGAACATAAGCATCTCGAAACTTCAAGTCGTGAGATGTGCGATGTGCCCAAGCCAGGAGTGAGTGTGTGTGTGTGTCAAAGAGGATAACGCTTTTTCTAGGAAATGGTATGGTACGCAAGTGGCGTGAGTACGTAGATAACCTGCACTCCCTTCGTCATCATTATCATCATCATCATAATCATCAAAGAAGATGCAATATAAACTCCTTAAAGTATCCGAAAATTACCCTTCATGTAAGACACTGGGGTTGAATACCTTTTACATAAGTCACACACTTTTTTAATATATGGAGTTTTATTCACTTACAAAACAGCAAGAAATTACCCTTTTTCTTCGAAATAAATTCATTTGGAAAGTTGCACTTTTCAAAAACATCTATCTACTTTGCAAATTTTGTAGTTTCAAAAATAATTCTTAGAATACTTACCATTTGAAACCATGTAACTAAAACATTTTGCACTTTAAACAAATTATTTTATGAAATTTTCACTTTTCGAGAAACACGTAATTCATTTTAAAAAATTTGAACTTTTGGAATGAATGTTTTGTAGTTTTTTTAAAAAACGTGAGTTCTTAAAATTTTGCAAGTTTTGAAGGCTTGTAACTACTAGAAGTAGATAACATTTTGAGTTTAAAGAAAAAGTAAGTAGTTTGAGAGCATTGTGGATGGCTGGTACTGCTACTTGAAGGATGAGACGGTAGCCTCCTTCCCTTTTGGTTTGACTCATGGTATAATATGGAGAATCCTGTCCTCCGCTGCTTTCTTCTCCTCTCTCTCTCTCTCCCCTGCTGTCTCGCTCTGTCCCATCACATTCCGTCACCCTAGAGACACTCTACATGTTATTATAATAATTCCACTCTTGAGAATTGACAGCCAAAGGAGCCACATCCTACAGATTTCCCTCTTGAGAATATATCAGAGAGGAGAAACACAACACGGAGAGCATAGAGCCCATCGTACAGCTAATAATATCATGTTCATAATCATCACGCTCTCGATCTTCTCGCTCCCGAGTGCCGAGTGCTTAGTCCGCGGACTCTGCATCTTCCTCTGCTCCGTCTCTACCCGCTACTACTCCTCTGTACTCATCCATCCATCCACGTCCTCCTCATCCTTGTCGTCTTCCCCTGTATACTCGTCTGTCTGTCTCATTCCATTTTGTATCTTTTCCCTGCCACTCAATTTCCTTCTCTCTTCGTCTCCACTTTATTACACAATCAATTTCACTTGAGCTCTTAGCATTTTCATCTTTTCACTTTGTAGTCGACCACAGTTTAACCTCAGACCTCAAAACTCAAACTCTTGGTCCAATTCTTACACTTACTGACGTGTGTACACTCCAGTACATGTGGAACGCCAGCCCAGACACTTTTCTACTTTCAAACTTTAATCTTTACTTTCTTCTATAATATATTCTATATAGGCACATCTCATTTTATCCTAGTCATTTCTCTCGCTTTCTCTGTCTATATTTCTTTATGATTCTATTCATCCCTACGCGCGCTCTCTCTCTCTCACTCACTCTCCCCCTTTTCTTCTTCGATCAGTTTTTTCTTGTTTTTTTTTACTTTCCCTATTTTTCACATTTTTTCGAGTCAAGTTATAATTTGATTTGAAAGCAAGAATAACTGCCGTATTAAATTTATCTAATCCAGTTATAATTGAGTTTCGATTAATTTAAAACTTTACATTTTAATTTTTTGGCGTTCTTTTTATTAAAATAGCATTTTCACAATTCTAATTGGCCAAGAAAATGAAAATATTTGTTGGTTCATCGCTATTGGCTGGTCGAAAGGTGGATCACATGCGGAGCATGAAGAACTATTTCAAGTTAACTGTGAAGAACGACTACGAGTGAGTATGTACTAGAAATAAGTTTTAAGTGCAAATCAAACTATTTTTATGGTCTTTATTTTCGACATAGTACATAAAGGAAATTTGCAGTTTTTAAAAGGGATTCAGCAGCATAGTTGCAGTAGAGGAATTGACAGTGGCCCCTAATATTAAAAGTTAACGGCAACCGTTTTGGATGTATTGGCAGTTTGGCGGAAGTATAAAAGCGAGGTACTAAAGTGTCTGTAATGTGGTTTTGCTGCAAAAGTAATCAAACTCAACGCACACCAACAGCCTAAGCGTGCAAAACATTCGGCAGCCCCCTGATTTAACAATAAAATTTGCTTATATTTTTATTTCAAACTTATTTCTTCAAACATAATTTTTACTATTGATTTAACGTAATTTTCATGCAATTATAGATTTTAAAATTGTGTGCAAAATAAATATTATACTAACTGCACTGCCAATCCACTCAATACCATGTCATCCTTTTGGGCGCCATTTTAAACATTGAACTGCCAATCTGGTGATTAAAACTGCCGATCCCCTTACAGCCTTTAATTTCTTGTACTAATGCGTATTGGCATCTTACATAAAGGTTAAAAGTATATTTTCTTGAACATATTTTTAAAAGTGTAAATGACATATTTTACATTTTTTAAAAATTGCATTGATCATTTTTCAAAAAAACATGGCAGGTACCTTCATATTTTGGATCTTCAAACTACAAACAAGATTGAACTTGGAAGTAATTTTTCTCAAAAAAATAGTAACAACATCGCAGTTTTCAATTTCTAAAAATATTTTAAATGCAATTTTTTGACATTTTTAACATCAACACCGCTAATAAAGCTGTTTCTTTTAAAATATGCAGGTACATAATACGTAATTATTTAGCAAACAAGTCTATCAGGAAAGAAGACATATAATTGTTTTAATCGTGGTAAAAACTGCCCCGTGAAGAAACAGTTACGCATATCTAACAACAGTCATGACATACATTACTGCGAAGCACTAACTGAAGACCATGTCATTCCTTAAGAAAATAGGAAGGCTTTGTAATAGAAATTCCACTAGCTGGTAAACGCAAGCGGTGAAGGCCAGGAAAAGTCAGTGTTGGGAGGTCAAAACCGGAAACACAGCCTTGTAGCTCTCAAATTTCAAAACCATGGTTGATTACTCAATATAAATATTTTTTTTAATTTTTTTTATTGTTGATTACCAATTTTATTGTATTTTTGCACTGCAATTTCGAGCAGTACATGATGACATAAAATTCACTGACATTTAAAATAATATCATGGGAAGTAAATATCACTGCAGATTAAAATTATTTATGTTTGGTCACTGAAAGCTTTCTTTGAAGAATAAAATAGCTACGCTACTTAAAGCTCTAAAGTACAAAATAGTTTCACTGATAGATTAAAGTCGAAAAAATCGTGTTAGTTATTAACTTATATTACCCTTTACATATCACCGTATATAATCATCTATTTAAAGTAACTGATACGGCGTAGAACAGTGAGCAGCACCTTATTCATACAGTGTTAAACAGTAAACAGCACTGAGTTCATACGGCGTTGAACAGTGCACGCCATTGAATTCATACGGCGTTGAACGGTGGACGGCACTGAATTCATACGGCGTCGAACAATGTACAGCGCCTCAATCACACAGTATTAAACAGTAATCGCATCTGTGAGCTTTTGAAAGTTGTTTGAATAAATGTAGTTCAAAAATGCGACCTGTGACGTTTTCCATACAAAAGAGGGACGGACGAAGCACGAACAAAACCATTTCATTAGATGCTTAATGAGCTAAAGCTTAGCTTTTCAAAAGCAGATATTTAATTGGTTACAATCGTCTATCCCATGGACAAAAAATATTTGAAGCGGAAATGTGGATGGAGATGACGATCGATATGGACAACTGTAAAGCTATTACGTTTGAATTAGCCTCTCAAGTGACTCAATTCTGTTTAACAGTTTGTATGACATTTTAAAATATTTTTCAACTTTTCAATTAACAGGACTATGACCCCAATAAGGGACTACAGCGACGATCCCAACTGCGATGAAATACGGATAAAACGTCAGAGAGAATACAAATTTCCCATTAAAATCCTGGAAAAATTGAATGATTACTCAGTTTAAATAAATTCAAACGAAGTACTGGAGGGGAAGACATAATTATGCTCGGTCGAATTTAATATATTGGTAAATGCAGCGAGGAGACTCTTTCAACGCATAATGTAATGTCAACACCTTGCTTCAAAACTTTTGCTTTCTTTTTACTTTCACCTCCACTTCATTGATGTAGTACTGCAATGGAAAAATTTCTATCGCATCCCAACGTCCACTCTTATTAGAAGAACGATAAAAATCGAAAAAGGGGGGATTCAAAATATATACGAGAGTTCATGGAGACCCGGTAGGCAATAGTGGTGGGGATGTGATGGTAATAGTAATGACGCTCACGCCGATGATGGCGGAGTACTAGAGTCTAACATGGTAAAAATGAAACCTAAGTAGAATTTAAAAAAAGCATCTAATGACCTCATCAACTAGTATGAAAATGCTTTCCATTTACCTTCTCTCTTATTCATTCAAGTTAATAAAAACACTTTCTCTCAGTCCTGCAGTTTCCGCCTCAGATCAAAGTCCGCAATTTACTGCACTAAGCGGTACGTGGACGAGAAAGCAGTTTAGAATTTGCAAATTTTACAGGAAATGCTTGACGGTTTGCATTGAACGTTTGGTGCATATAGACATATTAGAGCTCATTCACAAATCACCATTAGTCGTTTCTTTTCTCTATAGGGTTGAGCCTTTTATTGAGAGCACGCGTGTGTATTTGAGTCTTTCCTCCATCCTCGTCGTCCATTTCCATCCATAATCATTGTGGTATCTCTTTAAAATCTTTTAAAAGAAATTTTGAGCAGGATAGATATACTATACTAATTATTCAAAACATGGCATCTACGCACTTTCACGGCACTATGTTGTACACAGGAGAAAGTCCCTGGAAACCAAATGCTTGAAAACCCTCAAGCCTCACTGATCTTTCATCCTTTATATTGATGAAAAAACCAGTTTGACATGAAGGAATAAAATATATGAAAATCACCCGGAAGAGATAAAAATAAATTGGGGTACTAGAAATTCATGGCTTCAAGCCGAAAAGCATCATTTGAGGACTTGGCGGAGTGAAAGTAGGTGAATGGAATGTGCTATAGATCAATCCAGGATCAATGGATCAGGATCTCGGGCGTAGTTTTGGTGACATCTGGAATCTATGAGCAGTGTACCCTTTACATCTAAAATAGTCGGATCGGCAGAGTCACGGCCAGCCCATCCCGTCCCACATGACATGCTTCCAGTACGAGGGCTGTTAATTCTCATTTTACTTTTTAATCTGCTGAGCAGGTGTTTTCAAGGAGGAACTCTGGGCCTCAGTTTGAAGTCTGAGAGAGAGAGAGAGAGAAACGGGAGGAGGGGAAGAAGATATGGATGTGTCAATGAAGTATTTAAATGTGGATGACACGTTAGAGGAGGACACACTCAGACAAACACACAGAGGGCCGTGGGAGAGAAAGTGTGGTGGGTTTGGGAGGAAGGACACTCATGGCTTAATATTCACGCTCTGCTCTATTCTCCTCTGTTCTTCTGTTCCCTGGTGATAGGGAAGTGAAGGTGCTCGGTTCTAGTTAATAATGATTCTTTGATGTGCCGTGATAAAATCATATTCTCCTTTCTCCGCCATTACAATCCCTGTCTGATGTCATTATAGTTAATTGTGTATCTCCTAACTTTCTCTGAGGTGTATACAGAATTCAAGTGAGATGTGTGAAAGGGAGGGAGAGAGAATGGGACTATAGAGCTCAATGAGTGACTCAGTCACTGAGTGAGTTAGTGAGTTGAGGCCGTGGGCTGCTGCGTGCTTAATTAACTCCTGCCAGCATAAAATACTACATGTATGTTTACCTTTCCTCCAATACGACTCCATATCTCCCGTCGCACACACAAACACACACGTCCACAGCTACGTATACATCAAGCTCAGAAGCCACCTACGGTCTGGTCTCTCTTTCCCTCTCCACAACTATGCATAGAAATCCCGTCATTATTGTCTAACCCGGCCATAGCTATTGGAAGTGAAATTGGAGCGTTGGTGACTACTTGAGACTTGAGACGTCAAGATATTATCACAAAGTATGTCCCTATCTCTATGCATAGGCTCTGCTCCGAGTCCCCCGTTTCCTTCTCCTTCCTTCCTATTCGAATATACAAATCAAACACAGGGACTAATACTGAAATACTTGGACCACATTAATACTAATACACCTTCAATTTTCCCCACATATTCTATTCAAAGACTCACTGAACTCCTTCCATATTCCTTATGCTCTTCCTGCTCCTGCCTTTACCATCTTACGCTACAACTTTGAGCATGACAATGCATTAAGTTGATTTAGGACTCAGAGTCCACATGTAGATGTTTGTAGGTCCTAAGTTGCTAAGTACGAGGATGTAGTGCGTAGGAAATTCAAAGGAACATAAGGTATAGATACTCCTCTAACCATTTGACGACAAAGACATGGGAGGATCCAGACTCTTACCTTTTGGGAATTTACACACTTGTGTCAGCTGACTTTCACCTCGCTTTCTCTATTGGAACTCCTTTCTCCGTAAATCTTATTATAGCCCCGTCACCAAATGACTAACACTAATGCCTCTACATAGACTCCTAATTCTGATCTTCTTACTTCTTACGTCCTCCAGTACAATGCCATTATATGAGCCCCTTACAAAATGACAGATGTGAGGGAGCTTAAGCTATAGCTGTACAAACATGAAAACATGTACAGTGTTAATAGCATAGAGCCTGTAGCTGGAACTGGAACTGGAACTGGAACTGGAGCTCAAGTTATATACGAACACACATCCACCTAACCACTACGATAAAGAGCGATCTTCAGATAACTCTTTGACAACCTTACCTCATCAATATTATCCTTTCATTATACATTGTATACATGCATCTGACTTCTTCTTGCAAGCGGGAGACGGTAAAGAAAAAAAAACGTTCTCTTTAAGTATTCACGAATGCAAATTGTTCAATAAATGATAGGCCTTTCTAATAATAAATTAAGCATGGAATTAGATATTTATCGATTTTATTCAAAAGCAGGAGCAGTGAGAGTGTGGAGGACCGACAGGGGATGACAGGAGAGAGGCTATAGGCCGAGAACATATAGACAGACATGCAAACAAATTAAGATTTTTATCACTCTTTTGAAATAGAAATTAGTAGCAGGAGGCCGTTCACGTCCTCCTTTCTATTCAAATAGTGAAAAAGAAATGGCCTACAAAAGCAGGGACGCGTCTCAATTTGTTGGGAATGTTACCGATTCATTCTTGCAAACTGAGAATTCAGGACAGGAAGAAAGAATTTAGTTGCATCGTCTCTACAATTTATTGGGGTACGAATTTAATCCAATAAGTTGATGCGACTATACGGAAAAACGGAAATAAAAGGAAATGAATGAAAATTACTTTATCAAGATAATATTATAACCAACTTATACATGACATCCACATCGGCACTGACAGCTTAAGATAAGACCTAAAAACCCAAAGCAAGCAAAAGCGTATTCTAATCTAAAATTACTTTTCCCACGAGCAATTTCTATTCGTGGGACAAATACAGATAATAATGATTATAATAGCTACAATTTGATGCGTCTACTTTCCCCTAATACAATATTTAGGTTTACTTAATTAGCAATAAGAAAAATATCATTTCTTGAGGCATATCCAAATTTTCTCATGTAGTTCCCGCTCATCTTTAAAATGTCACTTTTTCTCTTTTAAATCACCTTTCGTGCATATTGTTACTGATACCGATACCTATCTTAGGTAGGTATGTAGTTCGTACTACTACTCATTATCATGACTATGACCACATCTTTTATGAGTACTGACTGAGATACAAGGGAATTAACTAATTAATCCTGTGTGAAGGAGTCCAACCCGAGGTGGGTTCTTCATGTACTACTTGTTTTAAAAATAAACTGCAGAAAAATAATAATACAATCA
>JAQFZE010003721.1:0-12165 GCA_034695245.1 Dicyrtomina saundersi
TTGATATAGAAGTACTATACAAGTAAAGCAAGATCTTATATACTTAAACGTCTGTCAAAACAACACAGCAAATACTCTGTCAACTACAATTTTCTATCATTGTTAGTTCAAAAAATACACAAAAAAATAATTTAAATGTGTATTGCTGGTAACAGCACATTCAAAATGCTACTTAACAAGTAAATTCGTGTTATACTATTGCATGTTGATACTATACGCTTATACAGCCGCCAGAAAGTCAGATATGAAACATTGCTAACTATTACATACACAAAAAATATAGTGCAAACTTGAGAACATTTTAGTGCACTAAAATCAGCCATATTTCATAACGTAAGTATATCAAGTTTACACTTTAAAAATAATTTGGCAACGCACATTAATTAGGTAAAGCGTTAAAACTTTTTGCACAAAAATTTATTAGAATCATGAATTTTCACAAAGTTTTTTAATATTATGGGTTCTAAAAATCAGAGACAAATATTTGCATTATAAGTCTCACATTCTCCAGGTAAACAAAAAGTGATTTTTTTCTAGCGCAAAATTCAAAATTTTATTTAGCACATATAGTCCGTCATGTTTTTTAACACTTATATCTCTGGTTTAAATATAAACTTTCCGTTTGGAACTTAAAACAGTTACATAGCCCTTGGTAGGTAAAATGCCAAAACGCTTGATTTTGTATTTTAGTAACATTTGCATTTGAGTATTTAGCATATACATATATGATTTAATAGATATCCATTAGGACTAATGGTAGCATGCTTACAATGATTGTAGTACTGGATACGTATTCCATGTACATAAAAGCGGCCGTGCACTAACAAGTTCAAATGTAGATACGATATTTTTATTTCACATTGAATATATATTGAGTTTAATAGTTTGGTTCGTGCAAGAGAAATAATGTTTTATACTATTATCTAAGTTTTATAATAAAATACAGAATAAGTAAATTCAACATACTGGGAAAAAACCCAAAACTTATTTTTAGATAATGTTATGCAAATTATAAAATGACACTATTTTTTTTAAATTAGACAAAAATTATAAGAGGTACAAGGTGCCAAAGAATTGAAAATTTACCTAATGGTCAACTAAATATGGCGCCCGTTAAATTACTTTTAGCCAATAATTTCTGTCAAAAATCTCACTAATCGAGTCAAAATGCCAATTTGCATGTTCTTAAGCAATTCTACTTTGTTTACATGCGCTTTTTTAAAACAAACTATCGAGCAAATTCAGCGGCATCACTTCTTACCCCTTCCTTGAAAGTATTTTTCAGTTTTAAATACTCTAAAATTAGGTTACTGAAAGTGCAAATAGAAATATCTATTCGTTGAATAATAAAACACGAGAAACGAATCGTCAAATAAAAACAAGCTACAAAAATAATATCAAGACTTAATATAGAACTTAAAGATTCATCTCTACATTTTCTATTTAGTAGTAAAATACAAGCAAGCAGAATTTGTAATGACAAGCAAAAATAATATAAAGTTACAAGTTATAATGCGCATGCAAAGAAATAGGGATGGGAAAGGCAGGCAATGAAAGTGTAGTAGTATTAGTGGCAATAGTAAAATGTACAAGGCAATACTGAAGACAGAGGCAGAAGCAGTGTAGCAGACACAAAAAAGACTCAAAACTGAGTAGCAATACTACTATGCAGCCGAGTTTTTTATTATTTTTTATGTTTAAGAAGGAGAAAAGTAAGTGTATTGTTTGACGCAAAACACAACCTTGCCTTTTTAGCCCCTCATTTTCTAAAAGTTGCCCTGTTCTCGCTCACTAGAAAAATTATTATGTACATGCTCGTGCGGAATAGCGCATATGTATTTCACATGTATTTTTTATTAGTCTTTTTTCCTTATTAGTTTGTACACTAAGGGGCTCCATATAAAATGCAATAGATGCTCCCCTTCCTTCTTTTCTCTCTCTCTCATTACACTGCATTCATTTGCAATAAACTGTACACTATCAATCAGCATGCACTTACCTTCATAGTACATGCAACCAACTATCAGCGTTTACTTCTTCTTTCCTCTCGAATCCGCCGTAGTTTCCTCTTTACATACATCTCAGTGTATATACCTTAGTATTTCCCCATCAGCTTAGTTTATAAGGACTGCCCGTATGCATAATATGTATTGCCTGGTATCTTTTTATTTACATGTCTATCTTGCTATCGCTCTTATTTCAATGCATTTAGCTGCATTAAAAAATGTACTACCCCTACGTACCTACATATTCATCAGTCTCTCTTTCTATTATCATCCATACTCCCTTCATTTCTACGTTCCCGCTTCCGTGAGCCAGAGTTACAGGCCGGTCCTGATAATTTTCTATTTATTTCCCCTTCCCCCTTCTAGTCAATCTTGTCTTCTAAGACGTCCATCCCTCTTTCTGTCCTGTTTTCTTAACCTCTTCCTTAATATCCATCTCCCTGCTAAATCAAGTAGTCACGTACATAATTTAATTTTAGTAAAATCTTACTGAGTCATGATTTTGAAAATTTACAATATTTAATATTTGGAATTATTTTAAGTAAACACGAGAGTGGGAAAATAGGAATACAGAGCTTAGATGTAATAAAATTAATTATACTCAAGCCTTACATGTATAGTATGTTAAATTTAAATAATATTAAACAGAACTAATGCAGTCGTTCCAGCTATTACGTTCCATTAAGGTAAACACATTGTAAAAAAATGCTTGAAGCAAACAAGCTGTGTAATATTATTGTAAATTCTATACGATCTGTAGATCATAACATGTACGTTGTAACTGTTATAGATTAACATTGGACACTTTTGATTTATCCAGGGTATTTTTACACCCTAACGATCACGCACATGAGATATAAGCTCAGCACCTTTATAAGGGCCATGGGGAACAAGTCTGGCGCTAGGCGCAGAACAATTTTATTTGGAGCCCATAAGTTGCCAGTTTTTATGGCACAATCACTATTAGAAACATTACTACCACAACTAACAATAGTTTAATATTTTCCTATGGCTAACTTTGATTTCATTTTGATAGGTGCTTCTTGCTCCGATCTCAAATCACCTGAAATCTTTCTTGCCACGGCTGATCCAGCCACGACCAACTCGAAGAGCAGATACAAAGGAATTATTAGATCATAATTGGGTAAAAATAGATTACATCCCTGTGTTAACCACGTCTGTTCCATCGGCACCATCACAAATGACTCTTACGGCTTTGCCATCTGAACAGGACAATTTGTTTGTATCACTCTCATCAAAAATTCTGGAATTAGACGAGCATCCCACAAAGCTTACATTCTTAAAAGATAATATTGAAACTACTACAACTTTTAATAAATTATAAAAAATATGTAATTATTGGTAATAAAGATAATTAAAAATTCATGGTATAAAGACAATCCAATCACACTTGTATCACCATTTTTAAATTATCATTACAATGGGTTAGAGAGGTTACGTAACTAAACTTGGCATAAAAATGTGAATAGGCTGCTGTATCAGATGCGCTAAAATAAGCAGTAAAAGAATTGCAGGAAAAAATAATTTTAAGCAAACTTTTTACACATAAAAGAGCATTAAGGAACTACCGGAACCATATCGAAGTAACTGTGGAAAGCATCTTGCATGCACAACTTACGCTTCATACTTATTAGTTATGGTAATGTAATGGCTGCTGCTACTTTAACTTTTTTAGCTTACTTTTACTAATTTATTTTTAATTAATACACACACATGGCACAAATCCATATTTACACTACAAATACTAACAATGTGTCTTACATCTGAAATTATGCTATTAATTATTGAATTTTAGATTTGGAAAACAAGGGCTAACGCCGTTGATAACGGCAGCATTTTAACAGTAAGGTTAAGTAGATTGGAGACTACTCCAAATCTACAATTCGATATGTTGATTAATTTTCATTTATTACCAAGCAAGCATTTATTATTACCGAGCATCTGTTAGCAGCAAACATTAAAAAAAAACAGCAAACTACATTAAGTGTGATTATCTTTTGTAAAAGGCTAAAATAAATCAGAATTTGAATTTTTAAATTTCGCGCCAAACCACAAAATTAGAACTTTGACCGGCCATTCAATAAACTTATACATTCCACTCGAACGGTAATGATAAGGTCAATCTAATAACCTTCAAGATACCAGCCCGATCTGCAATAGGACATTACAAATAAGGCCTCAGCGGCGTCAGTCTCCCAAAATGCTGGACCCTTGGTAAATAATACTAGCGTGATCACAGATTTAGTTTTTCTTTTAATCCTAAAAGTTTGAAATTGATTTCAACGAGTTAAATATATATATATATCGATAACTTTATTCAAAAGAACAAACTCTAATAGCTTGTAAGCACTTGAAAACATAAAAAATCAGGATTTTTGTTTTTGAAGGGATAATATCGCTTATAGGCAAAACTTATTTTAGAAGAATACTAAAAAGTTTTGCGATAGCGCTAGGATCGTTTAGTTATTTACATTATACTAACCAATTATTTTTAAAACTAAAATATATTATTCGTCAAAATTGGTTATGTATTTTAAAAAATTTACTTTTTGTCGATGGGTACTAGTAAGCATTATATTCTCAGGTTAAATTGTGTAAACGTTTATTTCATTACATCCCCCCCTACCCCTCTATTTATGCGTTATTTTAAGTCTACATGAGTTTTCATGAGCTTCTACCCCATCCCCCCAAATGTAATCGTCATTGTTGCACAGCCCCATAGCAGTGATTGTAAGAGAATGATA
Source organism: Dicyrtomina saundersi (assembly GCA_034695245.1). Taxonomy (NCBI): domain Eukaryota; kingdom Metazoa; phylum Arthropoda; class Collembola; order Symphypleona; family Dicyrtomidae; genus Dicyrtomina; species Dicyrtomina saundersi. The sequence continues at coordinate 4,772 of JAQFZE010003721.1, forward strand.
AATGTACCTATTTAAGTTCTGAAGCGAGTATGCACCTGCCTTGATATAGTGCTATTGGGTTTTTAGATGCTGAGCTTTAGCTCATAAGCATCGATGTTTTTGTCCGTCCGTCTGTCTGTCGGTCTGTCTGTCCGAATGTCTGTAGGTCGTGCGCTGCAGGTCACAGTTTTGACTTGAATAACTTTTAATCGCTCATAAAAGCGCCCGCGCAGTGCTGTATAGTTTTTGGGCAAGATCGCATGAATATTTTTTGCGTAGTTAGCAGTTAACTGGAGCAACTTTCAATATTTTTTTAACTTTTTTTTCTCTCAAACAAAACCAAGCCGTTTAAATTACATCAGCATTCAAACTTACCTCCATCTCTAGGTACGTACGTGGTAGGCAAGGTTTACGTCGTTTAGGGGCCAGACACAAATGACGTCATTCAAGTTGAGGGTCGGTAAATTAAAACAAGCCGCTCACATAGGATCTTACTAATATGCATACGGGGATCATCCATGAATGACGTTATTTAAACATTACCATTTTAGAGGTCCCCTTTGTCATTAGTTCAAGAATTAAGTAATCGAATACATTTAACATAGGATCTTACTAATATGCATACAGGGATCGTCCATAAATGACGTTATTTAAACATTATCATTTCAGATTAGTTCTAGAATTAAGAAATCGAATATATTTAACATCTAATCTTACAAATATGCTTACGGGGATCGTCCATAAATGACGTTATTTAAACATTACTATTTTAGAGATCCTGTTTGTCACTAAATTAAGAATTAGGTAATCGGATACATTTAACATGGGAGCCTACTAATATGCATATGGGGATCGTCCATAAATGACTTTATTTAAACAATACTATTTTGGAGATCTCCTTTGTCATTAGTTCAAGAATTAGGTAATCGGATATATTTAACATGGGATCTTACTAATATGCATACGGGGATCGTCCATAAATTACGTTATTTAAACATTACTATTTTAGAGATCCTCTTTGTCATTAGTTCAATAATTATGTAATCGGATATATTTAACATGGGATCTTACTAATATGCATACAGGGATCGTCCATAAATGACTTTATTTGAACAATACTATTTTAGAGATCTTCTTGGTCATTGGCTCAAGAATTAAGTACATAATTGAATATATTTAACACGGGATCTAATTAACATGTATACGGGGATCTTCCATAACTAACGTTATCTAAATGTTATCATTTTAAAGATCCATTTTGTCATTAGGTCATGAATCAAGTAAACGAATATGCTTAGCATAACAGACATTGCGCATTGCTTAAAATGAATGTTGACAAAACTAGGTGTCCAGACCGCCATTCCATTCATATACACACTTGCCATTGAACGTAGGTAGGTAGGTACGTAAACTATAGTTGTGTCTAGGCAATGCCAAGTAAATTATTTTATTATTTTGGACTAATCCACTGACCAGATATCACATTGAAATTAGCTATGCGTCTTAGGGGTTCGACATTAATGGTGCCACTTAAATTATTACTTAGAATGCACAAGCACAGTAACAAGTAAGAATGAGAAAAAGTGACTGGTGTTTTTTTATATTACAAAATAATTCCATTTTATTTAATTATAACTTGCTTTATTGAATTAAAGTTGAATAGCATAGCTTGTAAAATTTGTATCCCAATCGGTTTTTTCCTGGCATTTTACGAACCAGCACTTCTCCTGCCCAGCCGCCTTGTAGCTGTGCTTCTGTCACTAAGTCCACCAAAATTAGTAAAATTCGATAATGTTCTACTGTTGCATAAGCCAACAACGATCAGAAAAATTTTGACCTCCCCCACTCGAGCCAGCGGTAATTTTACAGAGCCCAATCATTCCAAGATCGCTCCTGCAACTCCCGCTCGGTACAGAGCCACTTGTTTTCAGCCTGTATGTTCATGTGCTAATGGTATCGAGCCAACTTGTACCAGGACCACTCGTACTCTGCCAAATCTTATCCTCAACACTCGTACCTAGCTTAATCTTACCAGAGCTATTTTATTCATGCTCACTCGAAGCAGCAGCACTTCAACTTAGCCTACTGGTGCCACCAAAGCTCGCACCTAGGCTGTTTTCACTAGCGGTAACTGCTAATGGTTAAGTTAGGAGTTTGTTAATCTTACTACAAAAACATTTTTTTCCAGTGATGAAATCAACTTGTTGTAAGCTCAGCATCTACTTCGGGCCCACGGTGGACAAATCCGGCGCGAAGCGCCGTGTTTTTAGATGCTGAGCTTAAGCATCTATTGAAATGGTCATGTCCTTCCGTCTGTCTGTCTGTCAATGTCGTGTCTGTCTGTCTGTTGGTCTTGCTCCACAGGTCACAGTTTTGAACTGATTTTTTTCAAATCACTTTTAAACGATTAAAAACGCGAGGGAAAAGTGGCCCTTAGTTTTTGGAGGTGATCGCACTGTCCAGTTTTTTACAACTAACAGTTAAATGGACCCATGTAAAAACTTAGGGAATTGAGCTGCACTAAAACAAATAAATACGTGTAAACAAAGGAGAATGTACACGTACATACGTAATTTTAAAGTTCTTTGGGTCGAATACAATATATCTTATAGTACAGACCAAACAAATCTCAGCTACAGTATTCATTAATCTGATAGTATTCTAGGGCACACGCGCACGGAATGTCGTTGGTTGGAGGGGGAGAGGCAGGACGGGAGGAGGTTTTTAAACATAGTACAAATTGAAAATTTGCGAATCCACGAACAGGTTACAGTTTTTAACCGATCTTCTTCAAAAATTTTTCACACGACTACAAATGCACCTCGGCAACCATGTATTTGTTTGAGAAAGCGTAATAATAATGTCAAACAGTCTATCACTACATTAGTACTGCCCCTCTTCCATTTAGTGTTGTAACTTGTTAACAATTTTTCTTTTCCCTTATGAGTTTCAACGTAGAATAACAATCTGTGATTATGTACAAATTGTTCTTCAAGCTGCGCACAATATTTTTTAATGTTAAATCTTTAACAAAATGACTATGTATATAGTGGCCGAGAGGTGTAAAAGTTGTGTAGTTGTAGTACGTGGGAGTATTTACAAGGACAGCCTGGGCCATGACAAGGATTGAGGCATGATGTGACATGTGGGACTGAAACGACAGAAAACCTTGCTAAGCATATGGGCATTTAATTGTTGTAATGTCATGTCGATGAATTGAAATACAAATTACCTTGCTAAGCATATGGTAATTGTAGTTAAATGTAGTGTAATGTGATGTAATGGGGAAAAGTGGAGAAGACCGGAGACGAAGCTGAAGTGTTTGGACTGCGTCCCCATGACGACGGTATGGTATGGCATATTAAACAGCTGAGCTGCGACTGCCAGTGCATATTATATATATAAATTATGGATTATTGCAACGATGTAGGGCCTGTATTGTGGAGATACGACTATGTAAACGAAATTGAAATAATGGAATTCAAACTAAGCGGGTTTTTTAATGTTTAGAATGGATCACTATGGTAACGGTGTGAATAAAAAGAGAAAGAGCGAAACGGTAAAAGTTGCAATGTGCGACAATAGGGGTGAGCAAAGCGTTCTTCTGATTGAAAACATCATATTAAAAGTATGATATTAAATAGGAGTACAGACTACACAGATGCTAGAAAAAAAAATAGAGTTGGCAAACGACTCTGATTGAAGAAGCTGCATCCTTTATACAGGCAGTAACAGGGATTTTACTGCAGCCTTCTAAATCCGAGTTAGGAGAGGGCGACAGAGTACGTGAAAACCAGGGAATCTTCACTACTTCAGAGCTGGACCTGCGTGATACTATATAATATGCACGGCAAATGAAGGGAATTATATAGCAAAGACTTATGAGCTTAAACTGCTTATGCTGTATGGGAATGGAGGGTTAGATGCGCTTTCCCAAACTATAATACATAAACCCTTATTTTAGTTTACAAGTTAATATCCTAAAATATGAACATGCGAATATCATATGGGAAAAATGCAATCACACAGAACATGACATAAATTATATATAGATTTAGAGGTCTTATTCTGCATCGTATTTATTATAAAGATGATTTTACCTTTACTGGCACAATAGTGCAAAATGGAAATGATAATAATTTACTTTTAATGGCCCGGAAAATGACTTTGAAATCAATAGAAACTCGAATCTTTCAATAAACAACAGGGAGCGTTTCCTAAATTCGCCGTACGAATAATTAATGAGCAATTACATTTTACCTCGTAGGTTACAAAAAGATCCGGACAGAATGAGCCTTTCTTCGTAAGGGTATATCTTGGGTGACCGTATCTTCCCTGATTTCTTCGCTCTGAAAGCGGTTAATAAACTTCCTTTTATTTTCGCTCCGAAAGCGTTAATATAAATCCGCGTAGGATTGACCCAGTGTCACAAGTCTGATTTTCCCTAACGTCTCGTCTATGACGGCGTAAGATCTATCTCATCGTAGGAATATCTTTGGTCCTTATATTGCACGTGGCAACTGGCTCGTAGCCAGGGCTTTTTCCTCGTAGGCAAGAGCAGAAGAGGACCGTGACTTCCTAGTTGAGCAGCTCGTAACTAACTGTCTGGTCATGGGGTGGTTATATAGAAGATCCAAAGCCATCCCATGCATTGCATTAGTTTCTGTCTGTCTTTGCTCGTGAGCAAAGCTCCCTATGTAATATCTAATATCTAATTTCCTCGGCTGACTCTTTTAAGAGAGTGCAGCATGCCGGTCATGGTATAACTATGTATACACATGTTAAAGATAGCGCAGTACTAACTAATTACTGACAACATGCCTATATAATATAGTTATTCTATGGGGATTTTCTTGTCCGTCTCGTTTCATAACACATGCTCACATATATTTTTAAATATTTAATATTAAAAATATTTTTGAGCGTAATAATTTTAATGTCTTTAAAGTTTCTTCTCTCAAAACTTCTGGACCAAATGCCCACATCAACGCCAAAATATAAACGTAATTTTAACAATAATTAATGAATATATATTTTAATTTCCTTGTCTTGACTTCTGGACCAATTGTTTTATTCCATGTTTAGCCAACTTTAACATCTAGCCATAGGTTAGAAAACTGCCATTAGTATGAAAGTCCATGATCTAACATATTGTTCTCCATATTCTTCTATGCGTGCAACGATGCATGAAAACGACCTGAAAGAAAATTTATGCGGAAAAAGATCACACACATTTCATGGTTATAATTTCCTGTATGCTTTATTTATGTTTCATTTTTGGCAGTGTTATCTGACTGGAAATAATTTTAATTTTTGCCTTAGTCTTTTGGAAAGTATCCCAATTTTACAAGCAATCTTATATAATAATATATATGTTACTCTTGTCAATAATATGTCAAAAGTATATCAAACCAAAATTATCTAACTACTTTCGACAGCACTTTCGCTCGTTGCAAATACAACGTGTCTTTATAAGAATCATTATTTCATTTCGTCATTTTTAAATTGAGATCACGTGGAAAATTTTCTAACTACTTATGTTTACAAAAATGTAACAAATTTTATGGACGTATCCAAAATATAATCTACTATGTTCTACTACGAAAAATCGGAATCTTCTGATGAAAATAAAATTAAGGGTTGTGTTTTAATGGTAACTCCCTGGGGTGTCCCGTGAGACGTCCCAGCGACCAAATAAGGTAACATGGGTCAATTTTAATCAAAAATGTTCAATCGTTTATTTTTTCGCAATTATTTTATCCCGGATTCGTTTTAGGACCCGTCGTTTTTCCTGATCATTCTGAGGACTAAAGTCCTCGCGGTTTTGACTTATTGATAAACAGAAATTGCGAATATCTCTTGCAGCCACATTAATGGAGATATTATAGTCAGAACTTTCCTGCGGAATTTGTTCGAGCGTAGATTCTTTTGTCTGTCTTGAGTTGATTTTTGGGTCTAAATCTAAAGGGTCAACCTGAAATTCAGGTAACTCTAAATACGGACTTACGAATGACTCAAAAATAAATGAGTCATCATCAATAACCATAGGTACGGGTTCAGGGAGGGTAAATCTTTTTAAAGATTCCTGTCAGTTCTTTTTCTTGTGGAGAAGACATTTTTAAGTCTTTAATGTTAAAAAGGAAACGGCAAAAAGGAAAAAAAAAAAAAAATGCAAAAACCCACTTCTACTGATATTTAACATTTAATTATATTTTATACCCGTAAATGTCTTGTACTCAAAATATTACTTTTAGTTAATCAAAATTTATGTCGCGTGGCCTATAAAATACGTCGTAATATATTACAATATGTAAAGGTACATTATCCTGTTAAGCATATCACAACTCGGAATTATTTACATATAGATTGGAAAATTGTAAATAAGGTTATGGGTCTTATTTCATTGAGTACTACGGATATATTTGATGATGTAGATGATGTACTTAACTATTTTGAATTGTCAGTCTTGGATGTTTTGAATAGGCATGCCCCTGTGATATCCAGGAGAGTTTAGGGCGTAGTATCACAATAGCTGAAAGTAGAGTTAAAAAGAAAAATGCATTATCGAGACTGTCTTAAATCTAAATGTATACAAACAAAAGATCTAGTGCTGTATAACAGTTATAGGGAGGAAAGGAATAGTGTGAATAGGGACATTATTAAAACAAAATACAGTCACCACTGCAAGAAATTTAAGGAAGCTCCGACCTCACTAAATGTTTGGGCAGTACATAATAAGCCTATTGGAAAGAGTAAGAGTGCTCTTTCTGTTGTGGAGCTGAGTGTCGGTTTCAAGTTAATTAATGGGCCAGCGGAATTATCCAAGGCATTTGCATCTGCTTTCGTTGTCAAATCTCCTAATGACAATGTAAATGAATTATACAATTTCAACAATAGCATAGCGACCAGTGATGTATTTGAGCTGGTCACTCCCGAGGAAGTATTGACAAGTTTTTCCCGCTTAAAATTTAAATCTGAAGGCAATCTAAATAAGTTGTAGTACTTTGTTTTAAATAATTGTATAAAGTCATTGGATCTGCTGTTGGCTATTATGTTTACACAATTTGTTTGTTTGGCATCGAATCCTTAAAAAGTAAAGACGGCGCAATTGTAACCCAATTGTTTAAGGGAAACGGATCTAGGCTTGGTGCATTGTCATACAGGCATATATCTAATCTCTTAGTTATGGATAAATTATTAGAAAAAATGCTGTGCGTGCGACTTCTTAATAAAATAGAGTTGAGTGATCAACAGCATGGTTTCAGGGGGAGAGGTCATGCCAGACTGGTACACTCAAGTTTATTTAGGATGTTTATAACTATATTGATGTAAAATGTTGTAGAGTCATAGCAGTCTTCATTGACCTGCAGAAGGCGTTTGACTCAGTGCCTCATCTTTAACTGCTGGTGAAGCTA
>JAQFZE010003722.1:0-12165 GCA_034695245.1 Dicyrtomina saundersi
GTATGGAAGTTCTATTGAGTACTAACGTACTTTTATTAGTTTTAAAAAGTCAGTTAGAGCTACGCGGGCTAGTGATAAGTATATGCTTAATACAGTGCGTTTAAGGTTTCAGACATTCCAAAATTTTTGTTAGTATCGTATTGTGAGCTATTAGAATGCTTTGCCTGACAGCGTTAAGTGCTATGATGATGATGGTGTAATTGATCTATGTCATATGGGAAGGCTTAAATCAAATGTTAGTGCTTATTTTAAAAAAAATCGTATTTTGAAACCCTATTGTATGCATAAACCTCCGTAGTGATAGTGTAATTTAATATACTCCTTGGTCCTGATTCACTGTCTAATGGTTTTATAATACCTCAGAAATTTACATTTAAATTATAATTCTTATTTAGTTTATCTTCGTGTGTCCGTCTCTGTAAAACAGTATTAAGTTATTGAAAGAATTTGTCACTTAAATAAAGCTAACCTCAACCTCAACCTCAAGCACAGCGCAAAGCTTCAGTTCCAAATGATGGCGTAAACCAATGACTACAATAATATTATTATTGACTGAAAATGTTATTTGGCATTTTATTTATTATTTTTCTATTAAATCATTAACTTAAAAGATTTTAATATTGTGAACTAAACCAGATAACGGGTAACATAAAAATATACACTTATATTATCTCAAATACTTATTCTTAATCTCATGATGTAATAATATAATTACCCAGGTATTATAAATATTATATACTGACACTATTGACTGTACAATACAACCACACCCCAAGTGCCATGGCAATATTAACTATTAATAACTAATTATTATTCTAATGTGTTTATTTTGCTAATTTCTAGCCTGACGTATATGAATTAAAATAAACGAAACTGGTCGCCGAAATCAACTATTTTCAAAAAGTACTATCCCGTCTATTTATTTATTCTGTCACATCATAACCGTAGTGATCAGAGAGGCTACTAGTTAGCATTTAACTGAAACTTGTTATAAAATGTAAAGACACCAAAGCTTATAGTTGTTTTTTTCGTCTTCTTCGTCTGCGTTGTAATCCTAACAAGAGTCAACAATGCTTTGCAATTCCAGGTTTCTTGCGTCTAAAATGGTAAAATTAAATTTGCTGGGTTGGGTCAAACACAAGTCGTGCTCAAATATTTCTTCCAATTAGCTTACAATCAAACTCGGTAATGAATTCTGAATTTTAGGAGTTTAAAAGTGAGTCTAAACACGTTGACCAAAACACATTGCTTGTATTGTAGCTTGATGGTTTAGCCATGGTTGTAAAGTCAGGGTTAGTTATTTGGCTTGCAACTAAACTTTACTTGTTGTGTACAAAATGTACTTTTTGCACTTGAATAGCAGTAGTTATATTTGCAGACACAATTTGAGATGTCTTTACGTTAAAATGTTTTATTAAAGTGAGTTTAAAACATTTTTCAACGTCTTTCTTACACTTTGAATTCTTTTAAAACTGGAAATTTTCAGGTGCAATTTGCAATAATTACTATTTATCTACATTAATTCTATTAGTCCAAACTACGCTAAACCCTGCATCTTGTAAGTTAATCTAGACAATCGTAGAGTATCATGTTGAATACGCTGCAACACAATTTAAGGAGACAAAGCGTCTGGTGACTGCCACACTGTATTGTAAATATTTATCTTCTTACTCTTCTGCCTCTCCAACATGATCAAAAATTTATAAAGAAAAACTCCACATTAAAATATTTGGTCACTTGTTGTCCGGCTTTAATTCGACTACTTTCCTACTACTTCTACTACATTGCCTTGCTTTGACTACTTCTTCGATTACAGCGATCGCTAATTCGTATTGCTGAACTAAACTTTTCTTTGATATTGTTTTGAATTAAAAATTCATAAACATACTGCCATTAAACACAAATATAAATGTATTCTATACGAATACAAGTTCAACTTTTAATATAGCAACTGTTAATTTGTATTGCTGAACCAAGATTTGTTTTGATATTGTTTTAAATTATAAATTTATGAAAATACATCTAGTATACACAAAAATTAAACAAGAATGCTAAGCTTAAACCTTATTCGAATCTAAAAGCTGAATTAGGCTCAAATTATGAACAAGCTGAATCCTAATCCACAGCCTAAATAAATAAATATAATAAGGTGAATCAAAATCTGAATTTCTATGCTACGAGAAAGCTAAATCTATAATTTAATATTTTAAAGCTTACTGTTGTGACTTTTTGCAGCATATTATTACTATTTGCAATTTATATAATTTTACTGAAAACAATTGCACTTTTTCAACGGAATATAAAAACCTAAATAATATTTTAAGTTTTTGTCGTTCTTTAGTTGAGCTAACTAGAAATTTGGATTTTTTAGCATGTTTTTGCTTACAAAAATGGACGAAAACATGTACAGATACGTTTAACTTTAGGTTTTGCGCAATATATATCTACCAAAACTAGTAAACGTATGCCTATATAATCATTGTTGTCGCAGGTCTGAGATTCGCTTACATTTGCCTGGTAGTTAATTAGGTTCAAATGTTTTATTTTTTGCAACTGCTTAACTATCTTATTTTCGAACAATTTTAAGTTCTTTATTAAAACTTTATTAAAAACGTAATTTCGAGTTCTTAATAATGTTACTTTTTTTTACTTAAAATTGGGATAAACTAAAAAGCTTGAAAATTTGATTTTAAAGTATTTATTTTTGCGGAAAATCATTTCGGATATTTTAAGGACCTAGAAAATACTTTAATTTGTCTTTGTAAAAACTGACCGATCTTATCAAAGCCTAATTTTGTTTTAAAAATCAGATAAATATTGTGGGAGCTACAAGGCTGCAAAAACCAAAAAGGTGATGTTTTTAAATTGTAAGCAAATCCCTTACTGTTGACAACAATAAACGAGCACAAGTTACACAATCGCCGTAAATAAAAACATTGCGCATGAGTTTAAGATGAAAATCAGCGCACGTGTGTTACATCTTCTTTGTAAGCGAAATATGAATTGTTTTGAATGTTTTAGCTCAGCTGAATCTGAATTTGAATATTTTTGGCTTTTTTAGCTGAATTAAAATCTAATTTTTTAATTCCGGCTTAGCTGAATCCGAATCTGAATCCAAACATTTTAAAAAATTTAGTCTGAATTTAAATCCTAATTTTTTGTTTTTGGCTAAGCATCGCTGATATTGAAGTATTTTATACACATACAACTACGGCTTCGACTAAAGCGATCGTTAATTTGTATTGCTACACTACGCTTTGCTTTGATATTGTTTTGAATTATACATTTGTAATAAAACTTCCAGTATACACAAATATAAAAGAATTTTTTACGAATTTAACTACAACTTTGACAAAAGCAACTGTTAATTGGTATTGCTGAACTACGCTTTGCTTCGAAATTGTTTTGATTTATGAATTTATAAACAAGTAAAATCATTTTTTAGGAATACAACGCCTTTGAGTACATTAATCAATAAGACTGATTTGAATTTTGCTAAGCTTGACGTTTGGTAGCTAAGATTTGAAAAGTGTGCTTAATTTAAATATTATTAATACCTTGAAAAGTGAAAATAATATCAATGTAGCTATTTGTACTTTGTTAACATATTAGCAGTGGTAAGTTGTTAATACTGCGGCGCAATGTTTTAAATAAACAAAGCTCTTGGTCTAAGCTCAATGAATGTATATATTTTAACACGTACGTAAACGCGCGTTTAAATACGAATAAATATAGCCAGGTACAACTAAGAACTTTATGTAATGTAATGTACAACTAATAACATGTCATGGTAAATTGGTTATTTTTCAACGCAAATCCAGCGATTATATTGTGATAATACTAAAGATAAAGCTTTATGGCTCACTGCATCAGATCCAGTGTTAAACAAAATCAATAAAAGAAGAGAGACGATTACGAGCCAATTTACAACTTTTCTGTCGACACGTGAAGTGCTGCGCATGTAAAAACTTCAAATCAATTTGCTTAAGACAAGGCAAAAATACATTGTTTCGTGAAACAAATCAGCCCAGGTCTGAACGATACAGTTCTTTAATTCCACTTGTACTTGTTGTTCCAAAATTTTGTTTTTATACATTTAATTTGAATAATTGTTTTTGTTTAGTATGTACCCGCAAAAAACGCCTTTTAGCAACATACAGTAATAATTGCAATTGCGCATGTGATTTAAGCATTAATACAGTATTATGCTTCTTTTAATGTTTTATTTACAACTTATTCTTTGACAGTCGCAATTATTTGTATCTATACGATTGCAGTGATTTGTAAATATTACTTGAATTCTAGGCTGAAAAGCTATTTTTTGGCTCTAAAGGGGTACATAAAAAACACATTTAAACGATTAAAAACTAGTTAAATAAGAATCAGGCCAACTGCATTCATATTGTTCACATAGGCCTTTAAAAAAGAACTTTAAACGCCAAAGAACCATTTTTAATATGGCTGGAAAAATAGTTTGTGCAGACCTCAAAATTTTAAGATCAGATTTATCAAAAGCAAATTCTGAATTTAAGAGAAAGACAACTTTATTACAAAAAACTTGACACTGCCATCCAACGGCAATGGCCCAACGGACTCAGTATACGTAGCACAATTTTGTTATACATAGTTTATGCTTGTTAGTAGGAGTATATAAATTAGAGTTATTCAGTTGGTGTACATGAAAACAAATGGTGCACACATATTTAAACAGATTTCTTAAGAACGGAGATTACTATGTCTTTGATCAGCGTACTAGGTAAACAATTAGTTTTCATAAAATTAAGGAAAATTTTTGAAATCGTCCCACCTTCCCCATTATACAGTCCTATTACTTGAATTTCATTAAGTCCCAGTTTTTGTTTGAAGTAAGGGATACAAGGGTCATATATTCCTTTTTTTCTTGATGTACAGCCTCAGATTAATTTATGTCATTTTGTTCCATGCGCACAGTTGGATCCAGTATAATGCCTTGCTTTGTTTTTAAATTGTAAGCAATTATGTCAACACGTCTTGAACCATCTCCAGTACATTCGACTTCCTGAAGAACTTTCATCCCTAATGTTTGCATAGCTTCAGCAATTAAACGGCAAACTGCATGATGTCGGTTATTACGAATCAGCTCTCCACGGTGGCATTTTCCAAGGATATGTCCTATCGTTTTAATCTTCTTACAGCCATGACGGCAATAAAGGGATCCTTGGTAAGGTCGAGGGATAGCATTGATGGGTAATACATTTCCAACCATTTCAATAGCAGTGATCCATTCTGATGTGGAAAGTCCGTTTTTCGAATAAATCCATTTGTTGGCATACAGACATTCTTTAAATTGAATTACACCCTGTCGTTTTTGTGGAAGCTTACACCAGGTATCATATTCTATACTTCTCAGGTGATCTCAAATGAATTTACTTTTTTTTCCCTTGCACTGAACCATATTTTGCCTTACTTCAAATGGTACATCCAGGTAATCCAAGCATCGAGATTTTTTCACTTCGAGATCTTTTTTTTCGTGAATTAAAACATGGCAGGACAATGATAGTATTTCAAGGGCATTAAAATTCAGAATGCCAGCTTCCCATTAAGCACGAATCAGGCCTATTCCCTTAAATTTTGAGCTGGAGTACAGCATGCTGGTAGGGGTGCTTATTGGAAGACTAAGGATTTCTTTCACACAATTTAGAATGATTTTGTCCACTGACTCTAGAAATTTTATAGACAATTTTGAAAGTGGTGCCTTCTGAAATGGGTAAATTTACGTAGGCCACAAGTAGTCCTTAAGTACTTTTAGTTTCTGATCAGGTCTGAGCATTGGGGTTGAAGTTAGTTTTTAAATGTTATCGCTGAATTTCTTAGCAACCTTTTTTTTGTCAATCACAATAAAATCACTTAAGGTGACTTCCAAGTATTTTATTGTATATTCTAGTCCTATACAATTTATGTATGAGTAAGTTCCTACTTGAAGTGGGTCTTAACACAGCTCACCTTTCACTATACTAATAGCTGCCGTTTTAAGTGGATTCATTCGGAGGCCAATGAGAGCTAACGACTCTGTGCTTTGCTGATATAGTTTAACTGCTGCATGCCTTGAATTCCAAAACATTCCCGTGTCATCAGCGAATTCAGCATTCAAAATTTTATTATGTAATGGGTGCAAGGAAAACCCAAATTTTTCTGTAACCTCCTTTTCACTCAGATCTTGTATCATAGGGTCATTTGCAACATTAAATAAAAAATGAGAAATTGGGCTTCCTTGCATGACTTTACGCTGAAATTAGATTGGATTAGATTTTCCCTCAGTAGTTGTGATACAAGTATAATTTTTACTCGCCAAGTTACATACCAAACTTTTTAGAGCAGATGGCGCTGGTTTAGATTGGAATTGATGAAAGACATGCGCATGTCCTACACTATCAAACGCCTGGGTTATGTCACCAAATATGATGGTGCAATTTAATTTCTCCATTTTTGCTTTCTTAAGGCATTCGTTAACTAATGTAGTGTTAATCAATGTTCCTGCTTGATTGGTAAATCTACGCTGGTAACCATTTAGTTCGAAATAATCCCTAAAATCACTGTCTAGTACTTTTTCAACTATTCTGCGTAGGACGAAGCTTACAGTGATGAGGCGCCAGTTCTTAGAATCTTTATCATCTCCAAATTTATAAATGAGCACTGTCCTTGCCTCTTGCATAAATGAAGGAACGTAATTATGGGTGAGCATATACGTCAGTATTTGAGATAGTAAAACTTTTGGTTTTTTCAGCGTCGACTTCACCCACCTAACTAATATTCCATCAGGCCCGGGAGCAGAATCCACGTTTATTCGTTTGATCTGTACTCTAACCTTCTCTTGTGAAACCATGAAATTGTAATCTGCGTCAATTTGATTTTGTTTATCCTGGCCAACAGCATTATATACTGGTCCAACAGAATTGTTATATGCACCCCATCTAGTTGTAAAATCTTGCTCAAAAACAGCTAATGGAATATTACAGCTCTTGTCGTTAGAATTAAGAACCATTTTTACAGCTTTTCGTCTCTGGTTATAAAATAAGTACTGCACCATGCTTTCTTTATGTTCTTCTTTACGGGCCTTCCGTTTACGATTGAATTTTTGCTGGGGGTTTGAACTAGAATTGCAACCGGCATCTGCTGTTTTAAAAACCTTGCTCTTTTTTCTTAAATCGTAAAATTTTTTGGCAGGATTTTTGGGGCCAGGGAGTGCTTTCTCACATTTGCGTAAAATGCAGGTATAATTAGTGCACAAATTTTCAAATAATTCATTATTAACTGCATTTAGCGATAACAAATTATCGTATTTTCTTATAAGAGCATCGAAATCAGAATTAAGTGATACCACTTTCGGATTACGATCTTCTTCAAAACCACCATTAAAAGTACTGCTATTTTGGTCCCAGTCAGTAAGAAAACCTTGGCGATGAACATCAGGGTGGCCGCTTGTTGTATGCCGTTTCAGTCCCTTTCTTTTGAAAAAACGATCACAGTGCGGGCATGGAACACAATCACTATCAGTAGAAGAATTCGATAAATGTTGAGATGCCATTACGGAATTTCTAATTTTAAAATTTTAACTTTGCCCTGGCATTATTTCCGTTGTTGTTACTTTATTGAAAAAAGATTATAAAATTGTTGATATAAAATCAACTAAGTTTTGCAAGTTTTCCAAGAGCATGCGAATAAATTACTTTAATACCTATAGTAAGACCAAATTAAGTATAGTATAAAAAGTCATATGGTCAGCTGTAATACAATTTTAACAACAAGTATATTATTATTGAAACAATACAAGGTAAATGCTTTGCCACATTATTATATATGGTTATTTAGGATTATTTTTGAAAAAGTGGCCAGATACATAACAGAAAAAAACAAATCGTATAGTAGTCATATTTTCTGCATTTGTAAAAACGTACAACAACACTTTTTATTCTAAAATCCAGATGTCGCTTATCAGCGTAAACAGTTTAGATGAAAACGATGTATGATAACACTGTTGAAATAGCAGTTATTTAAACATGTATAAATAGAGGAACATGCAAACATTTGAGCAAATGTATTTCTATTGTTTACCTATTACCTAGGCTTCAACTAAAATTTAAGTGATATGGTTTATTTTCAAGTCTGTCAACTTAAAAACTATACTGATAACATGCTACCTGGAGGATTTAAACCACAACAGCGTTATTAGATCGTTGTATAAAGAACAGCTCAGCCAATTAAAGATGTCAACATGAATTCTAAACCGTTTAATCCATATGTTACTAACGCAATTAAACAGCATATGAACAACAAACGTAGAAGATTTAACAAACGCTGTTGGTTTTTATTGAATCGAGACCCAATTAGTACAGAAAATATCCACATAAAACAAGAAGCTTTGCCCCTTGTTTTCTAACACGATGGGGAGTCGTTAAAGAACAGAAGCTAAATACAAATTAGAAAAACAATTGTCAAACAATTTTCTATAATTTAATCATGTTACTAAATAAAATTTCACACAAACGATACACTTTTAAAATTAAAATAAATGAGCAAATCTAATTAGATCAGTGTGACAGCTCTGACCATGATTTATTTTAAATTGCATTTTAAAAACTAAACTAATTTTTTGTCAAAATTATCTAATATGATGATATATCACATGATATATCACTTTAGAGCTCTTTAAAAATTGTAAAAACTGGTATTTTGTTTTAGGCTTTAGACGTCTACAAACAATTTTAGGATTAATTTAAAAAAAAATAACGGTTTTAATAAACAAAATGGCAAACGTTTGTCGATAAACTCTTCCCTGTTGCGTTGTTTGAAATTTACTCGTCATCACCTTTCTAATAGTACATTGCACGTTGAAATTGTACAAATATTTTGAAAGTGTGAAAATTTAAGTAAATAATGCAGATAGGTGAAGACAATTACGAGTGACCAGCAAAACAATATTTATACTAATACCACCTCGTTTAACTTTGTTGCTGTCTCCCCTAAAACACTAAACCTTAAATATTACGACGTTAGACTGGTAAATTTGAGATACACAGGCAGCATAAAACCAGCTTTAGCTCATGTCGTAATAGCTAACTGAACACGTAACGTTTGCAGCGCTAAAGTGTCTGTCCCAGAGCCTATTTAAAAACTGTTTTCCAACTACAAGCTAACGATTGAGACATTTCTTAACTTTCAGAAACAAAAGACAACTGTACATTATGTATGACTAGACTCAACAAAAGGGTAAGACTATATCAACGCAGAGTTCCGCTTAACAGTAAACAAAAAGTTATTAGCATAAATCCGGAAGAAATACATCCTTTTTAACGTGTCAAATTCAAAAAGTGTAATGGTTAAAATTCGTACAATTTTTTTAGTGTTTTTAAAGCAAGGCAGATCGTGGCTTATGTCAGAAAACTATTTACCGTAAGAACATGCACGCTCAACAGACTTTGATATTATTCCAATAGGCGCAAAGTTTAATGTTGGTGCTGCAAAAACACAAAGTAAAGAGAGCGTCATGCAGTTATATTAGGGCATTGAGAATTTATTGTTTTCAAAAAACAAGAAATTTTAACTATTGTAAACGTTTTGAACGTATTAATTCTGAAATGCGGGATCCAGCAAATAATGGCACAAAGTTAAAGATTGAGTTTCCTGCTCATACAAACAATACCAAATGCAATTTTGCGTTTAAAGAAAAAGAAAGTGATTATGTTTTGTTACCGGAATCAATAGCAATGTGCTTGGGCTTGCAGCAACACGACAAGTTTCAAAATGGCGTCTACGAATATAAATTAAACTTTGACGAAGATAAATACAGGTAAATTGCAGACTATGGGTACATTAACATACGCCATTTTACTATGTGTGCACATTATATGCTGATGAAGGAACCAAAAAGAGGACTTAAACTACGTGGTACATTACATTTACCGCACTCTAAATGAATTAATTTGTAGTGATACAACTGTACAGTTTAAAAATTAAGAGGGAATACTCAATAATTTAAACCTACGATAAGACATTACTTTACAGCTTCCACCACTTGGTTATAGATTCTATAGATTTGTTGACAATTTTATATTTAAAGATTGCGTCGTCGCCCATCTGCAGTCATAATTAGTAAACGTAGAAGAACAAGAGAAAGAAAATCAAGAATTTGTAGAAAATGAAGAACCTTAGCATACTCAACCAGCTACACGAATGCTTGTAGTATGTAATTTGATTAAAAACTAGCTTTACGCTACCTACGCTTTACCGTTACTGCGCTCTGTGGACATTTTGTGCAGATATAATAAAAAAACAGTGCTTAACTTTTTGCCAATATTATATTTGCCTCTAAAACAGCAGGGACAGCAAATAATACAGATAACACTTTTAAACGAATACAGAAACCTTGTCACACTTTGCAATAACTCGCAAACTATATTTGAGCTGCAGTTAAGGCCTAGAAAAGTTTAAGAAATATTTAATTTAGCAAGAAACTTTTTATTTTTGCGAATTATTCTCAATTTAACTTTTAAGCAACCACAACGTCAGTTGGTTTACTCGCAAAATTAATTTTAAACAACCATGCAGTGCACCCTACAAATTATTTACAGCAATAACAAACATGCTATGAAGAATGCAGAAAACTGCGTGTAAAGCCGTTAACGAATCTGACTCTGATAAAAACCTTCAAGTCGTGGACACCGAACTTATAAAACACAGCTAATTTCGTGAATACTGTACAGTTGAACAAATTAAAAACATAATTACTAAAGAGGACAAACAAATAAAAGCTGAACAAAATACAGTATGAGTTGGTCCTGACACTATAGTGAACAGCAGTGCAAACAGTGAAACATGTCTTAAAGATACCCAAAATTTAGTTACACTTAAATCACGACAGCCATCTGAATGCAGTCCAATTTCCTACAAATGATGCGTAACTCATGGCAACAAAATTTGTATTAAAAGCAATAAAAAAGTAGTGAAACGCAATATGTCTGAAACTCAGACCGTAGAATATTGTGTAGTTCGTAGAAAAGCACAGTCTGGTGGGTCAAAGGAAGAAACGACAGCCGGCGCGTTTAAACTTGTTGCCGCCTTAGACGTGGAAAACGCAGACCATCTGCTCAGTCTGGAGCAGAAAGACGAAGGAAAGCATACAGACGCTAATAAAATATATACTTGTGTCTGTTAAATTTTTCCTTATACATCACTTAGCATACAACTAAGCAATAACAACTTAAAACTTGCAGCGCCGCCGCCATATGGATTTCAAATCAGGATTTTACGACGAATCTCTAATTTACAAGGGTTCTCAAAAGTCCATTCAAAACAACCTTATCTTAGACAAGCTGCCTCAAACTAACTTCAGCGTTAAAGATGCCACTAAGTATTGCAGATACTACCTATTACTTAGCTTGCGTGATTACAAAAATCTGCTCGTTTTTGATATATTAAAATTTCTAGGTAATACCTGTTCCGCATTGACACCTACGGAGGTAATTTACGTAGGTTACATAGTTAGGTAAACTTCTCCGCACTAATAACGCTTGTAGGTAGCTTCCTTAAAAATTACAACCCGCACTAGCTCACCTAACTTATAAAGCTCTGCCGTGATTGGCCAATAAAACTCGCGGGCTTATTTTTGCTCAGGGCCAATGAACAAAAGTTTCAAAGGCATCCTTGTTTGAGGAAGAGAAAAATGAAGTGTGGTAAGTGCAGGACCTTTAGTTAGGTAGCACCCGCACTGCACAATCCACCTACCTAAGTAGGGAGTTAGGTCTCGCCTAACGCGTTTTACGGAGTTAAAAATTTAGGGTAAACCACGCCTACTTAGGCTTAGAGGAAGCTCTCCGCACTGCACCTAGCTAGGTTTTTTACGAAAGTCACATCCGTCGGGGCGCAATGCGGAACGGGTATAAGTATTAAAAATTTATCAAATCTTATAAGTACTCACATGCCATGTTGTGCTAGCAGATAGAAATCCAGGCTGCTACTGATTTGGTTGCTACGTGTTCAATGTGGTTGTACGGTTTATTTAACAGCATAGAGTTCTATTTAAGTAGCCAGCTCGTTAGTGACATATCGAACCATTACGCTATCAGTTCTTACTTGGATCAAAAACTCATCAAATCCAATCGAATTGAAAAACGGAAGGTTAGACCAGCT